>JAECUM010010715.1:0-92829 GCA_016617855.1 Megalonaias nervosa
CTCCGTTCAGCAAATACTTGTCTTGCAACCACATGTCCAAATGCAAACGGTTCATCAGTTCCAAATTACGACCTTGCAGGATTTTCCTTGGACGGTTGTTAAAACCCACATTGTGAGGATTGTCATCGGCTGTCAGGACTGTGTCGTTAAACGTGTCTTCACCTGCGGTGTCAGGTTTCCATACCACGCAAGCATCCAGATGAGTGTTCTTGGCCTCTTTTCCGTACGTCAAGAGATTTTCTAGGTACGCTCGGTAAGGGTAAGTATTCATACTGCTGCTGACCAGTTTGTTATTCAAGTACAAATCCACTTCGCTGAACAAGGAATGCATGAAATTGTTGACGGGAGCTACTCTGGCATCGTCTCCCGGATTGGTGTTGTCGGTTTTGATCACTTTCAGTTTCAGATACAAGTAACTGCTATTCAGATCGAGATAATCTTCCGGCTGTCCTTTGATTTCAAACTCGATGGGAGCTGAATCCGTGAAAGAGGAGACGGGATGAAATTCGACCCATTGGGATTCTTGCATCGTCATCATGGTGGGTGGCATGGCAAACAGATCCAGTTCCGACTTGGAACAAGCGCAGGACTCTCGGTGCATCATTTTCTCTGATTTAATAATCAAAAACGTCTAACTCTCGGACGGTTTTCTTTTCTTAGACTTTCTAGCTCTAGGGGTGTGAAATCCTCTGAAGGGGTGTTTTCGTCGTATTTTTCTGCCTTGTCCTTGCTGTGGCGTCAGGGAAGCAGGAATGTCTGACTCGGCATCGCCCAGGGTATTTATAGGAGTTTCTCGCCGACCCAAAAGGTCTTTGCCCGTTTGAAGCAAGACATTTTTGCCTGCTCTCAAGAAAGCTTCTTTGGGGTTTTGTTTGTCAATGATGACATTTTGGAGAAATTCTTTACCTTGTGTCAACACGGCATCTTTTAAGGCGTGCAATCCACGTGTCACCATCGGTTTCAAAACGGGAACCAATGTACGAAAGGCCGTTTTGAGCATATCACCTAAACCATGTCCTCGCTGTCGAGCGACTCCTTGGTACACAGGATACATGACTGACAAAAAGTTAGAGTAATCGTTTTCGAAAATGGAGTTTCACTGTGACTTTCCCTTTGGTGAATGGAATATTTTGTCCCAGATCTCCTTTTATAGTAATGTTGACAGTGTCGAAATACGACTTACTGACGGGCAAATAGTGAGGAAGTACAAATTCGCGGTGAACGTGATAGGTGTTTCCACCTTCCTCGTCAGCCTTCGTGGCAGAATCCACTTTGAAAGGAATGACACGCAGTAACGGTACGGAGGTGTGTCCCACCACGTTGTACTCCACCACATCGGAGTACACAAAAATCAAATTCAGTCCTTGGTTCATTTCTACGGGGAATCGAAAATGTTTCGCAAAATCCAAGTTTCCGGTCATGGCTGGTATTTCGTTTTTCATCTTGATCAGCTTGGGGTCTCCACCTAAAATATCATACAATTCAGGACAAAATGTAATGGCCAATACTTGTCCTCTGAAAATTTCATCATTAGACGACGAGCTATTTTGTGGTACTCGAGGGTGATACTTTTTCTGGTACTCTCCAAAGCTTTGGTAAACACGGCATTGAATTTCGTAGGAATCGTGTTCACCAAATGTTGACGACTAAAATAATAACCTGAGGGAATTTTCAACCGATGAGTGGTCCGTTTATTTGTGGGGTCTTGTGATTTCATAGAGTCACCTAATGTGCGTTCATCCAAGTGTTGTTGCACTTACTTGTCATGAACTTCTACCGTAAAAGTGTTTTGATTTTCGACGATGTATTTGATTTGTGTTGGGTGAATCATTTCCACTAAAGCCACTTCCCAATGGGATTCGTGATCCAATTGGATGGCCTGAGGTAATTTGGCCGTATAACAGCATAAGGTGTAATTGGGAAACACCTCCATTGAACTGTCACTGGGTAACGTTAAGTAAAATTGGTTGTTCATAATTCCACAGTTCCACAGGAGTCACTGGAAGTCAGAGGAGTGTCTAAAAGAGGATGGTTAGGGTGACTGTTGGGAGGGGGACTAACGTTGGACACAAGACTACCGTTGTTGTTTCCGTTGGAGGAATATTTCAAAGACGGATTGGGAAGAAGGTATCCAATGCAACTGCTGAGTAAAATGGTCCACAATTGTTTGTCTCCTTGTTGCAAACTCAAATTGGCAATGGCAGCACCGATGACACAATACACCACAAAGATTTGGCAGAAAAAGACGATTTGCGTTTTAGGCACACGTTCTCCACACCACACCCACAAGGGTTGCTTTTGTAGATCTTGCAGAGAAGAACTGGGGGAAGGGGTGGTCACTGCAGTAGCTGAGGCTGTGTTGAAGGGCATGATGATCACTTCTTTTTATAGTCAATGAGTTGCGAAGCGTCGATCCAAGAGTCAAAACTGGGAGGATATCCTTTCCAACGTACTTTGACTTCTTTGACACGTTTCTTTCCTACTTTTCGGGTTCTTCGATCGAGTATGCTTTGGATCTCGTACACGTCGTCTTCTTTTTTGGTCACACGTTGTAACTCGGGTAAGTAAAACGTTCCTTTTACCACTTCTCCGTTCATGTCTTCTAATTTATAGACGGGAGGATAACGGCCACACACACGTTCGGTGACACGAAACAATTCGGTGGTCCAATTGGGTAAGTAACCTTTGTCGAAAGTGCGTTTGGTTTTGCCAATGCGTACCCAATCTCCTGATGCCAACACTCCACCTTTCTTGGGGACAGGCACTGTCGGGGACGTACCAAACAGACGCTCGAAGACGGTCACTTCGTTGTCGGGAGTCACTTCTTGGGGGGCACACCCTATGCTCCGATGGTAAGATTGATTGTACGATTGGACGAGGTGTGGCAAGACGTCGATGTACTTGAGAGTGTGTTGATGCGTAAAATATTTCCACATGCGTTCTTTCAAGGTACGTTGAAAACGTTCCACGATGCTGGCTTTGGTTTCAGGATTCTCGGTGGTGAAAAAATGAATGTCACGTTTCTTCAATTCTTTTTGGAAAGCTTGGTTTAGAAATTCGGTGCCTTTGTCCGTTTGCCATCGAAGAGGGTGACGACCACTTTGTTTCAACACCAGTTTGAGGGCTCGCACTAACTCACTGCTCGATTTGGAAGTCAATGGTACGACCCAAGCAAATCTGGAAAAGACGTCGAGGACACAAAACAAATATTTGTAGCCACGATTGTAGGTGGCTAAATGAGAGACATCGGCTAAATCGGCTTGCCATTGGTGATCGATACCCTCCACTTGGGTGCGACTTCTGGAAAATTTTCGTCGAATGGGTTTGTGTAAGGTGTGCGTGGCTTGTTCTTGTAACCAGCGTTGCACATGAGGTAAACGGATACTTTTCAGTCGAGTTTTGGCAGCACGATACAATTTCTGAACTCCTCCGTAACCTGCGGGATGGGCTGAATCGTAGTAAATGCTGGCTAACACCTTCTCCATGTTTTAATAAGTGATCCAGTCTTCACTGATGCTACTCTGAATGGGACGAAGGGCTGGTTTAGAAACGGTTTTACGTGTCCGATGAGCCACGGGTGTAGAAGTGGAAGGTAGTGGTGGTGGTGGTGGTGGTAATGGAATGGCTTTGGTTTTCTTTTCTTTTTTCACTTCTGCTTTCCCTTCTTTCTTTTTCACTTCTGTCGAAGGTGGAGTGGACATCATCTTTTTAACCCAAGCTTTAAGTTCTTCTCGTTGCGGTGTAGTGGAAGGGGTCAACAAGGACGCTGCAATCTTACTAGGGATGGGAGCTGCTGACGGTGTTTGAAAGACTTCTCTTGCCTCTTCTTCCTCAGGCAACCGTGGGGCTGCCTCTGTCTTGAACACTGGGAGTGGTAGTGGTGGTAGTAGTGGTGGTGAACTTTTCATCAAGGCCTTAAAATCTTTCAGAGTGGGTTGAGCTGTTTCGTCTAAAGCTTTTTGGTGAAAGAGTTTCAGTCGTTGCAACAACTGACCGTACCGTTGAGATTTTTCCGTTTCTGACAAATCGCTGCGATCCATCAACGATTGCAATTCGTGTTATAACTGGGACATCTCGGTCAAATGAGGATTGGGAGGTAAATGTGGGGTTCGTTGTTCTTGCCAACGATGGTATTTCATCCATCGTTTGTAAGGACTAAAGCTAGTTTTCGTCTTTCCATCAGATTTCAAGGATCACGTCTGAGATCTTTTGATTTCAGAGGTCCCTTTTATCTTGGTCTTTTATCTTGGAATTAGGGCTGGTATAATATGTCCCATGGCACTCAGTATAGGTTTCGCTATATTTGTAATAAGTCCTAACAGGGATAAAAATCCTCCGCGTTGCACCAACATCTTTTTCCTTTGACGAATGGGTATTTTCTTTTGGACCATTTGGCGAAGAACGTGTCGATGTTTGGCTAAGCAATTTTTCTGATGTTTAGTCAAAGGTATTGTGCCTTTCAAGACATTCAGACAACATTCGCTCACCGTATCGATGACATCTTTGGAGGCAGTTTGAATGAGTTGTTTGATGACACCTCCTAGAGAACCGCTACCTCCAGGTTTCAAAATGATTTGCTTTTTGGTTTGAGTGTCGATGAAAGGATCAGATAACTGCGTCAAGGCTACATTGTTTCTCTCAAAAAAAACGTTTGGTTTCATGTGGAATGTGAATGATGCCTTGCAGTAATTGACGTGCTGTCACCGTAAACCATCGTAAGACTTCTTTGAGACTAGCTTCTAAGACACGAGCACGTATTTGTGGATTTTTTTCGCGACTGATACCGTACAAGGCACGAATCAATTTAATGGGAAGATGAGACGGAAGGGACGTCATGTTGACGATGTGTGAGACAAAGTCAAAATGCCCGAGGTTTTTATAGATTTTTTTTGGTGATTGTGGTTAAGTCGACGAAGGGGACGTGTACACGACAGGCCCTCCGTCTTGGCACCAGTGGTGAAACAGATGGGTACGAAATCGCAAATAATCGGGAGTGGTGGGTTTTAAATTCACAAGTAAATAAGCGTGTGGGGTTTGAGTGGTATCGTCGTACGCATTTGTCAGCTAAGGCGTCCCTAACTGTTTGGCTAAGACTTGTACTTGCGATTTATCTCTAGGGCTTTTAAACAACATCACGTAATGAGCATTGAGACTGATGGTACGATGGGCTTTACTTTGTTGGAACAATTTTGGGTGATGTAAATGACACTGGCATTACGATGATGCCCTTTGCGCCTAAACCAGAGTTTAATTTCTTCTTCGTCTTCTCTTAACATGTCGTCAAAAATAACCAAATGAGTTTGACTAGGGTCAGACACGATCCCGTCGTCCTCGTCAGGAATGCCTTCCACAAAGACGATGGAATCGCCTTGACTTTCTCGCAGAAGGCTGTACGCCGATTGCCACTCTTTGTAACACCACACGATGCGTTGAGGTGGAAGATCGATCAAATGATGTTTATGTTCGATCAAACGTTTGACAAATTCGGTCTTGCCGGAACCGCTCGGTCCGGCAATGAGTATGTTAAAGGGATGGCGAAGATACAAGGCCTCCCAACTAGTTCGATCACGTATTCGTGAATGACTTTGACAGTGGAGGAAGAGGGAGCAGAGACAGTAGAGGTAGCCATAGTAGTAGTAGTAGTGAAAGGAATGTCACTTTTGACACGAAGAGAGACAAGACAAGAGTTTTTATACTTTTTTCAGGACACGTTTATTGTCATCTTTAATGGTGAACAACACGAAAGACAAAAATACATAAAAGCCAAATGGTTAAGTACATGAATATAAGACACATCAAAACGATCATAGTGGAATATAAACAAGTCTCTGTACAACATTTGTGGTGATCAAGAGGTGGAATGGTAGGGACAGTGTGTAATGTTCTGAGAGTCTCTACACTCCTTGGCACAGTCACACAAGTGTCTTCCAGGAATGGTCTTTCGGGGTTGTCGATAACTGTCCTGTCCTGTCCTGAATGGAGTGGTTCGTCTGGGAGTGGTAGTCCGTTTTTATACCTCTTTTTGTCGGAGGCAATAGATGTACTTCTGCAAAGAGATGGTCGTACTCCAGTGGCAAATCTAAATTGTTTAGTCACTAACTTGCACATCACACACCGTTCAGAAGTGTCCTCTTGAACTAAGTTTACGTTGTGTAAAAGATTTTGGTAACCCTCTAACTCTTCTTCTCATTCGTTGGTGTGGAGAGTAAATAGGTGTATGTTTTATGCGCTCGCGCACGTTGGTGTGGATAGTATATAGGTGTGTTTTATGCGTTCTCGTCCGTTGGTGTGGATAGTATATAGGTGTGTGTTTTATGCATTCTCATTCATTGGTGTGGATAGTAGGTATGGTGTGTTTTATGCTTTCTCGTTCGTTGGTGTGGATAGTAAATAGGTGTGTTTTATGCGTTCTCCTTCGTTGGTGTGGATAGTATATGGGTGTGTGTTTTTCTTCTCATCCCGATGTGTGGATAGTAGATAGGTGTGTGTTTTATGCATTCTCATTCGTTGGTGTGGATAGTATATAGGTGTGTGTTTTATGCATTCTCATTCGTTGGTGTGGATAGTAGGTATGGTGTGTTTTATGCTTTCTCGTTCGTTGGTGAGGATAGTAAATTTGTGTGTTTTGTGCGTTCTCGTTCGTTGGTGTGAATAGTATATGGGTGTGTGTTTTTCTTCTCATCCTGATTGTGTGGATAGTAGATAGGTGTGTTTTATGCTTTCTCGTTCGTTGGTGAGGATAGTAAATTTGTGTGTTTTATGCATTCTCCTTCGTTGGTGTGGATAGTAGATAGGTGTGTTTTTCATCTCTTCCTTCGTTGATGTGGATAGTAGATAGGTGTGTTTTATGCTTTCGCGTTCGTTGGTGAGGATAGTAAATTTGTGTTTTGTGCATTCTCCTTCGTTGGTGTGGATAGTCGATAGGTGTGTTTTTCATCTTTTCCTTCGTTGGTGTGGATAGTAGGTATGGCGTGTTTTATGCTTTCTCGTTCGTTGGTGTGAATAGTAAATAGGTGTGTGTTTTATTCGTTCTCGTTCGTTGGTGTGGATAGTATATAGGTGCGTGTTTTATGCATTCTCATTCGTTGGTGTGGATAGTATATAGGTGTGTGTTTTATGCATTTTCGTTCGTTGGTGTGAATAGTAGACATTGGTTTTTTCTTTCTCCTTTTCTTTTGTGTGTATTGGTCTTTGTTCCTATAAAACTTCCTTTATCCATATTAAATTCAATTCACCTACCTACCTACCTACCTACAGTATTGCGTATTCAGGTCAGCCAGGTCAGTGACGTCACTGAAGCTAGAAATTTTGAGGCTATATATATAGACTTGGGTTTTCCACAGGTTGTAGCTGTAAATAGATGAAAGGATGAGAAAAAGAAGAAAAATGTACTGTAGAAGATGAGGTGCTGGTGGAGAAGAAGGGAGGAAAGTAGAAGAAAACTAAACGACCCCATTCAGAGCCACTCATATGTCTCGAAAAGATGTCTACTCTCTCTTGCCTAAAAATTTTTTAGTTGTTGTATAATTTTGGTGTAATGGGTCAATCCATTGCCTCAAAAAGATTTACTCTTTCCTGCCTAAAAAAGATTTTAGTTGTTGTATAATTTATGTTTAACTCACAAAAACATTATTCTCTATTGCAAGTGTCCAGTACCGTGACGTCACCCTACCTGTTCCATTCCTATTGTTCCCAAACAAAATCCCCATTGACGCTATAGTGTCCCAGGGTGTGCCATTTGACGCTATAAATCTTGACGCTATATTGCAAAGTAGGGTCCCGTAATGCTAATTCCCATTGACGCTATAAATCTTGACGCTATAGTAGAAAAAGTAGGGTCCCGTAATGCTAATTCCCACTGTGGCTATAGTATCGCTTATTTTAATTTTTTATTTACAATTTTTCAGTTTCCGCGAAAGTCAGTGTGAGTTTAAATTAATTTCAGTACTACTTTAAGTTTTGGTAACATTTTTAAAATTTATCTATGGATTATTTTCAGTCTCCGCTAAAGTCCGGTGCAATTTCAGAATTTAATGCTACACTTTGTCTTTGCCATTTCTGACAACCAAAACATCTGGCTATTTATCAGTTTCCATTCAAGTCCGCTAAATTTTTCGGAAATTTAGTGCAATATTTTAAGTCACGGCAATCTGAATTCAATCTTCCAGAGTTTTTCTCAGTCTCCACTAGAGTTTGGGACATTTTGGTAATCTTAGTACTACTTTTAGACTAAACCAATATAATTTAATCTTCTGGGATATGTTCAGTCTCCGTTAAATTCTGGAACAAAAATTTCGTAATTTTAGCGTTACTTTTAGTCACAGTCATTTGAATATTAATGTTCCAGATTTTCTCAGTCTCCACTGTAGTCCGGGAGAATGTCGTAATTTTAGTACTACTTTTAGTCTAAACCAATGTAACCTTAATGTTCAGGGACATGTTTAGTCTCCGTTAAATTCTGGGACAATTTCGTAATTTTAGCGTTACTTTTAGTCACATCCATTTTGGCGTTAGTCTTTTCCTTGATTATAATTATTTATAGCATCATTATAATTATGCAAATTTATGAACACCGTCAACATAATTTCAGGTCTAGGTAATGCTTTATATATAAATCTCGGGCTTGTATTAGTATATATCTGTCTCAGTCTCTGCACACTCTGTATAAAAATGACATGGGGGCATGACGTCACAATACTACCTTGCTACATTGTTGCCAATGACCAGTACCATGACGTCACCCTACCTGTTGCATTCCTCTTGACGCTATACAGGCCCAACGTGTGGCTATATCCCCCCAGGCTGATATTTTGAGGCTATAAATCTTGAGGCTATACTGCCGGGGCCTGTTTTTAACATTACGGTCTATGTGAGGCTATATCGCCCCACTACACTACTCACACAAATACACTGCCTTTCTATAATGATATCACCCTACTACACTACTCACACAAATGCACTGTCTTTATATGATGATTTATGAATGATTTAAGGAGGAGCTACAACTATACCTTCCCCATTTAAAATATTAATGTTCAGCATTGTAAAAAGCAAGAAAATGAAATTAAGGAACAGATTACAGAATAATGATACATTAAATTTGATAGTCAAAGTCACTACCATGTCATTTCGTTAAAATTGCTTTTGTATTTTCACTTCTCGGTCTTTTCCGTTGGTTTGGCTTTCGAGCGATGTTCTTAGTGCCATTTGAAACAGAATTTTCCGGTGGTTTATACTGTTTATGTTATGCCTTGCATTTTATTTTTCTTCTCATATATGCGACATAATTTCGGTGCAAACGGTAGACCTAATTGCTTTCACTATGCATTGCACATCTGAAATCTACGAACTGGAGTTTTTGTGATTTGGATTTTTAACGTAGCTTTAACAATTTTTCAGTCATATCGTTACGATATCTGCATTGTGGCAGTTTATAGTGATGTCTAGCATTGGGGCATCATATAGCAGACATGTAGCATGATGTCCCACCCAGTCACATTATCCTGACACCAGACTGAACTGGAGATCTGCTGCTTGAAATAATAGCTGAACCAGCTCAGGGGTATGCCGTGGCTTGCGGACACTGTTTTTTTTATTTTTTTATTTTTGTTTTTTTTTTAGTATGTTGTTCAATGATTCGGCATTAATGTTTGTCCGTAAGTCGTCATTGAGATGTTTTCTTCTTGGTTCATTTACATGACAACACAATTTCTCTTTTACGTGGCTGTCATAATATTTAATGAAAAGAAGGTGGTCACGAAGAAGCTGCTTCATTTCCGAGGATCCCCCCCCCCCAAAGACGACCGGACTGTCCGCATTGACCATCCCGGCGTCGCCAAAACTTCTATCTGTAACTGTTATCGTCTGATTGCCAGTCACAGACTTTTCTTTGGAGTTGGAATTTAACGGGATTTTTTTTCTTTTTTCTTCATGTGCTCTGTACATTGCACCCAAGACACATTTGGGAAGGACCTCTCCACAGCTCTAGTCAGGATAGATGCTTCATCTGTACAAAATAACACATGCTTGTGTTGTCTTACTTCGACACTTCTGATGTTGTTCTCGAGTTTGGCAGCAATTTGGGATAGTAATGTTCTGTATTGTCTCATAACTTGCGTCTTTGTGCAAAAGCACGGGACGAAAAAAAATGGATGTTCATTGGTTTCTTTCCTTATGATACTCTAGTTTCTGCACAGGAGTCTGCAGTTTTATCAATAAAGCAGGACGAAATTTCTGACATTAAATCACCTTACCGGTATTATAAATTAGCCTGACCACAACCCTCCCTACTTCCTGCAATGAGTTCTGTTTGACAGGGTTTGTGACCGTAATGGTGAAAATAAAGGTTAATTCGCCGGATTGGATTCATGCGATGGTCGTCCGAGAGTGATGCGTTGGTACGTTACTGTTTTTTGAATGGATATGTGTAGTTTTTCAGTCTTCTTGCGATTCTGAAGCGATAAAAGACTCGTGAGAAAAGTCGAATCGAGTGGAGGGTTGTGGTCACGCTTATACTCCTTGTGTTAATTTATAAATACCCGTAAGGTGATTTCATGTTGTCAGAAATTTCGTCGTGCTTTATTGATAAAACTGCAGACTCCTGTGGTTTCTGTATACAATTGTTGTGAGATTATTTGTCCCGTGTTTTATCTCCAAATAATGTAAGTCTGTTATTTGGTTGTCGGTATATAACATGATGGATGGCACTTTTCTGTCTCATATTATTCACTTTACAAACGTTATGTTTCCTACACATACCAATTATCTCTAACATCTCGTCGGTAATATCTTCTGAGTAAGTGTTTTGGCTTTGCTATTTTCTTTAACATTCTTCTCGCTACCTTTGGTTCCGTACTTGTTGGAAGTTCCGTGGTCCATTTAAAGAGTCGTCTCGTTTTAATTCGCAATAAACATTCCAAGGTTTTGAGTAGAGCAGTCTATCTTTTATTTTATTCATCGTTTTGGGATTTGTTCTCACGGCCGGCCGATTGACATATGGTTGTAACAACACCATTTAACTGTTGTGGATAAACTACTACCCGATGACCCATGTCTGTTACTGACACTGGAAATTGGTGTAAAAATATGCACATATTCAGATTCATTTGAGATTTTCAGATTAAAAAAATTGAGTTAATATATTTGTAAAGGTGGTTTGTGGTGGTTTGCGGTAAATACATGGACCGGCATAACTGATCCCTTCTCAACAGTCTTCGAGAGAGGCGGCTCGCCTCCTTTCTGTTGGACAAAACTTCAGGTGAATAAGCAGATTCCTCTTGTCGCATCCAACATACCTTGAAAACCCAACAGGGACAACCATGAGTAATTGGCGGTGGTGGGGCAGCAAACTCATTACCAGGTAAATGGATCAAATCCAGTAGTGATTAAAAGGAAACATAGGGAAGGGGGCTGATCCAACTCCCTTCACCCATACGGTGAGGAAAGAACATCATTTGGACAGTAACATAGATGCGGTGGTTATGGTGGTGGACGGAAAAGCAATCGATGTCATCCCTGTTCCGAGACTGACGATCAAACCCTGGTGTGGGGCTGCTCGACAGACGCGGTCCGGTGAAAGGTAATCGGTTATCGGCGGTTGGAGCCTGGTTACCAGTCACCAGTTATAAATTGGTCCGGCCACAAAGACTGAACAGACAAACATGCCTCTCATCTATCAGATCAAGACAGTTGCTGTTCCTTGTCGTTGGGAAGCTAAAACTCGCTTGTATCGATCACCAACACTATATATACATTCTAAGGACGCTGCTCCTCCCTGCTTAGAAGGTTAGACTCACTCTCAGACGCTATTTCTACCTTGGGAAGGACCATGGACCTATATACTTCACCGGCACCCTGTTGGGATCCTAGACCTTTAGGCAATCTATCAACCATGGAGACCGCTCTAAACTGGTAAGGGATCTCTACCTATCCTAGAAATGGAGGGGTTCGTCTTGTGATGACGAGGAAGTGGCGCTTTTCCTCCATGTCCAACTTTATCTCTCCATAGTATCACGAACAGCCATCTGTGCATGCACCACCAGTGCACAATAGGAAGGAGCTGTGTTATATATAGTAGCAGGTATCATATAACTTCTATTAAAATAGCCTTCCTGTGTTTATGCCTGTCCCGTCTGACAAATTTTCCTAGAACTATACCAATATGGACCTGAATGCCATTTTCCTAGAACTATACCAATATGGACCTGAATGCCTTTCTCTGGACAAAATCTGAGGAAAAAACTAATTTGATACAATTTAATTTCATCTAAAACATTTGATACACGTTTGCATCTTAAAACTGGTGATTTACTGTCTGTGTGATTTTACAGTAGCAAAGTACTAGTAGATATCCACAGCATCTGGTATATATTGAGTAAACACAGCTGGATTCTGCTTTAAACAGGACATGGTCCTATTGTTCAAAATTTGGAATTAACTTTTCATTTAGAAACTCATCACTACGTAAAATACTAAACTGTGGAGTGGAACGTTAAGAACAATACCTAACTACATGATATGGTCAGAAGTTCAAAATAAAGGTTCTAAACTTGATAATTTTGTGAAGGCTAAGGAACGAATTTTCACCTCTGCAAAAATCATTTCAGAATGCCTAGATGTAAAAACTCCTTACATAAATGTGGAGTTTACAAATCAATGTCTCATGGCTTACTTTGTCAAAGCTTTGCTGAAATAAAGGAGTGTCCAAGTCTGTTTGCTCACCTTTAGCTGTTGTACTAGCTTGCAAGGTTCTCCAGCAGCATGGCAAGTTTTATTTCCTCAAGATGTTCTTTTCACAAAGTCTCTGTTGAAGGTCATACATTATTTCACTGTTGTTCAAGTGCTTTACTAGACTTGCATGTATGTGTTCCATGACAGAATACGAGAAAGAGAAATTGGGTGACAGGTCAGTGGGAGTGACCCCTCACCTTTTTTTTGAACAAGGGATGCAAGATTTGCTGTCAACCCTTCTTTTGGCAAGTACCCTGTCAGATTTGATTTAGTTTTGTGCTTTACAGCACAGCAGCACAAGTATGTTATATAGTATCAAGCCAATTTAAGTGCCTTGCCAAATGACAAACCACAGTAGCTGACCCAGGCTGGTAAGATGTTAGGATTCGATCTCCAGCAATTTTGGTCTTAACTCTGGCACACTAAGCACAGAGCCACAGCAGCTCCTTTGTCAGAATAAAATGCTTACTTGTATAATTGGGGTAATTTCATCACTTAACCGTTTAAGAACAAAAGGCCCGATTTTGTCTTTGTCTGAACATGCTGCTTTATTTGAATTGTTAGTTAATACCATTTCTTAAGATCTGAATATTAGGCACAACAGGTTGGGCACTAATAAAGTGGCCAGGTTCTGATTTTGGATCTAGTTTATTAACGAACTTTTGATGACAACTTTTGTTTGGCTCACAACCACAAACGTTACTTGCATGCTATCTTGATGCTATCCTATCAAAAATGATGAGGAGATGCATCTCCGTGAATACTCCTGTCTGAATTGGCCTATATTGTGCACTTCGTACAGGTGAGCTAAATATGAGACAGTAGTCTCAGCCACTTACATGCACGATCACCTCAAAAATATGCATGAATCCTGGTCAGTATCAACCTCATGAGATCATGCAAGTCTACATTCCGTTATTCAAAATGTGATCAGAAATATGACTTACAGTATGGTAACAAGCTCAGTCAATCACATACCAGTTCAAGTCATTTTTTCATGATTTGCTCATTATTGTACTTGACCGAGAGGTTGAGGATATGAGCTTAAATTCCATGCTTGTTCAAACTTGGATGAGAACTATGGCTTCCTGAGTGATAAATTTTGCCAATCCAATGCAAGATCATTAGTAAGCATGAGTCTTGATCATTTTTGAACTTGTATGATAAACAAGCCAACATTCCCAGTTTGATAAATTAACTAGAAAAAAAAAAATTCATTGGCAAGAGGCACTGCCAATCAGATGCAAGAACACCTTATTATGGTAATATGCATGGATCTCACTCATTATCAAACTCAAGAGATCTTGGTCATATAAAAAACTCTTGTATTCCAGGTTTGGCCAAAATCAAATCAGAAATACTGCCTCCAGAGTGGTAGTAAGCAAACTCACTTAGCCAGATAAGCTACAAATTTTAAAAAAGTCAAGTGGCATGAAAATCTATTCATGTCATCTACATGTTATACAATCACACCAACCAAACTTCATTTGTCTACACCAAGATGTTTTTGTACTTCTTGAGATGGATGGTTGTACAGCTGGTCAGAGGACATAGCTGATATATCCTCAATAAAACAAAAGTCTGAAGTATTCATGCTATCTCATTTATTTCAATTTCATGATTATTATAACACTATTTAATATACATGTCTTACAACTTTTACAATTCTTATCGATTCTATTTTATCATCAAACCTCTCTCTCTCTCTGCCCTAGACAAGTATCACCAGAATACATCTGATGTTGTTGTTGTTGTTATAGGGTTTAACGCCATTTTTCAGCACAAGATAGGCTATACATGGCGGCCAGTATTAATGGTGGAGGAAGAACCCTGGAAAACCCCGGGAAGAACCACCGACCCACGAGAAGAATACATCTGAAAGTTTTAAACCAATTTCAATAAAAACATTCATAATAGCCACCATATTTATCTGTGCATATTATTCACCAAACTGTACATGGCAGAAACCCACAATATCCTGTTGCACAATACATCAGCAGATTGGGGTTCAAAAGAGTTTCTTCCACTAATGGCTTCAAACTAACAGGTTTGATCCTGATCTGCTGGCATGATAATCAAACCACAACAGATCTGGTTCGATTATGTTTGCAGTCAGTTGCATGTAATACATGGAAGGATATGGTGCTTCTTTACAAACCTATTATAATCACAAGTAACACTGACTACTATCTCTAACTTAACACTGGTATTAAGATCAGTATGAATTAATGTATACAGCAATTTATGACAGCAACCATATAATTGCATCATTTACTAGCAGGCTTCCAATATATATTCCAGACATGTTTGTCTAAAAGGGAGTTCAATTGACTATAAAATGCCAAAATGGGACACTTGGAGATCCTGCTAAAAACATTCAAAGTTCATAAATAATTGGGTGTGATTTAATTTTATACACAAGATAGATTATAACGGGTGTGGAATTGGCTTGGTGAGACAGTAAACAGCAGTGTAAATTAACTAGCTTATTGCTCCCAATCAAGTTTGGGAGTAAATCAATTGATTTCTTGGATAAAGAGGGCTCCTGAATGAACAAATTTTAAAAGAAATGATGGAAAGTAATGTATTCCTATTCAAACTAAAATGTATGCCAATAACATTTGACTTTGCACTAAAGCACTGCGAAAAAAGGACAAGCAAGCAGTATCATAACAGCAAACCATTTCACCCTACAACTTGAATGGTTCTGTTCCAAAGTCATTGTGCACCTACACCACATGTAATCTACCACAGCAGCACTAAATCATCTGTTCCATGCAGATCTGAATGGTATGCAGCTGATGATTCAAAGCATCACTTTTAATTTTAAAAAAATCTTTTAAATTTTAAATCCAGTTAATTCTGATATATAACCACAGTTAACTTTATAGGGTAAAAATAAAAAGGGCATGATTGAGAGTATGTGGGATTGTCCACAACGCTTCTAATGGAAAAAGTGTTCACAACAGTCCACACATTTACTGAGCATCTTATTTACTAGCCACCCGTCTTAAATGCCTAAAATAATGAAGGCTTTGTAACACAGAAAAAGTCTGGTTGCATTCTATTAAATGTCTCTTTTGAAACAAATACCCTCGCATTGATCAAGCAATATTATTTAAAATATTCATTTAATATTCAAAGCTTGCCATGATAGCATAGTTTACATTGATTGAATGCATGATACAAAAAATGGACTGTGCTTATGGCAGGAGCAATATGCAAATAGCTTTAAAATAAATGCTTACAATGAAATTAAATCTGCATCATTTTTCATACATTTAACTTTTAAATGCAATGGAATTCAAACTGCGTAAGTTACACTGTTTACCTAGTGCTCTGGTGATGTCTCACATGCAAACACAGCTATTATGTACTATTATCAACAACATGCCAAAACATTTAAAACGAAACCTAAGCACAGAATGTGATGATGGTAACACAGCTGTGCAGTACAATTGATACCTATGACATGTCATTTGCTAAATGCAAGCTCAACTATATAGGAGCACAAGCAAAATGAAACAAGACCATCAGTTAATAGGGTGTATTTAATGTTTTGAGTCTGATCTATATTGGATGCTTGCTGTTAATGCCAATATGTTCTCCAATAATTAGCTTTTTTGGTTTCTTTTACTCTAGCATTTGCCAATACAATCAGATGACTGTACAAGTCAGACTGTTCACTGTTTAAAGCAGAATCAACTTTTGATTACACATTTAATATGTACAAAAATGACACGCTGTAACTGATACGACCTGTTGATAATACAAACTCGAGGAATGGTCAGCAATTTGCTTAAAATATATACCTCCCCTCTCCCATATCCCACCTCTTGCTCATGATAGAGAGGAGTTCATAATAGAAAAAAAAGGCACATAACTCTTCTGAAGTAGTCCGAGTAAAATGATTTGTCAACAACATGATGACCATAATATGTATTAAGCTTCATGGCGATGCACTACAATTGTAAGAGTAGTTTAAGTCACAAAGTTATGTCATATGTAGCATACAGCTGCTGGTCAAAAAAAGGCAATAATACTCTTACAAAAAAGCCATGGAGTATGAAGATTTATTGTTGGTTTAAATGACACTATTAACACATTATTGGCTATATTGTATTGAGGAAATATCACGGCCACACCGAGACAGCCAACCCAAACTGATCTGGTTGGGTATCAAACCTACAAGTCTTGGATTACAAATACAACATTCTAGCAACTGAGCTATTGTGACTCACATTAAGATTTGTCAATATGTGCCTCTTCAGATGATGACCATAATATGTACCAAGTTTCCATTAAAACCACAAGACAACTTGGGAAGTAGTTGCACAAATTGTGTCAGACACTGCATTAAGCCCCAAGACAAAATAGGCAATGTAATTTGTGGATACGTGTATTCTTAATTCATAACCATAATATGTACCAAGTTTCATTGCAATCCATCAAAAACTAAATGGACTTGTTGAGTTAACAAGATAGCTGCATACACTGCATCGAGCTCAGTACAAAAAAGGCAATATGAGTATCTTGAAGGGTTTTACTGATCAAAATAAATTTCCAGAAATCAATGAAGAGACAATTTTTGCCTTTTAAATGCGGCATGTTGAAATCATCTCTGATACTTCTGAACTACAAGGTTTTCAATACTGGATGCACAATCATCCGAGACCAACAAGGTATCATTGGAACTCTCTTAGTGTGCTGATGCTGATACAACCATTCATTCAAGAGTAGCAATAGTAGGGTTTTCAAGAGGGGCCTTAATAGTTGCCATATTGGATGTAATATAAGCACCATTTTCATTTAGGATGAGCTGGATTTCATAAGGTCTTTTTGGTGAAGATGCCATGTTGACATGACCATCCATTCCAGAAGAAAAGCAATAAATTTTTTTTTAAAGATGGCCACCTTGAGGCTACATTTCCTCTCAAATTACCATTATTTTCAGGTGGGACCAACTAGACATCATAAGAAGTCTGGTGAAAACCACACCTCAATAGGACTTTCCACTGCACTGGTCAATGTAATGGTGATACTGAAAGTTGGGCTGACCCGATTTTCATTAGGACCACCAAGATGTCACAAGAAGTCTTTTGGAAGAAGCATAATGCTGATATTACCATTTTTTTTAAAAAAGAAGAGTAAAGGAGATAGTTTTAGCACTTATCAGTTAAAAGGAAGAAATTGTCTTATCTTAAGCTGACATTGATAATAAGAACATAGGTTATCACCTGAAGCTTGAAACTCAGTTTGTACAATCCAGTTTTATGGAGCCCTCTCTCTTCAATAATAATGTGGCACGAATATTAAATATCAGTAGAGTTAACTTTACTGGTGGTAAAAGGGTACATCTGACCTTCTTTTTTTTAATTTAAATTTCTTAAAATAACATCTTACTGTTATCTATTTCACAAAGCATCATTCTTGAATAAATGTATTTTGTTTTATGCTAGGCCAAGATTTTCTATGTGAAATAATTGTGATAATTCACTGGAGTGAAATACAAAAGATATTTTCACAGCCACATTGATAACCATGAAATCTGAGCCATTTTAGATACTTGTGTGGTGTAGTGGTAAATATGGCTTTCTTACATGCTGACAATCCAAGTTCAAATCCAATAATGTCCATATACTTTTTTCCTTTAATGTATTTTTTTCATGCGCTGTTTTGCTATGAATTAGGAAGGAGAATTATGTTACTACTGATATTTTCTTTGTGAATATGTACAAAACTCAGCACAACATAAAGGTAAACCGCTCAGATTATCACAAGGGATACAGTAAATCTGCTAACAATCAGTTATAAACTGCTAACCAATACCTCTGAGCATAAAGTAAGAAGAAAATTTACTTGCTTTGAGTGAATAATGGATATATTTCTTTACATGGGTGACAAACATCACCATTTGTGAAAATACAGTTTTCACCAACTCAGTGAAATGTATCCATTATTCACTCACTTCAAGCCAATATCCTCGCTGTATTACATGTATGTACATAGTGTTATATGTTGGTATAAAAATGGCATTACTTAAAAAATCATTACTAACTGGAATTTGAAAATTGTTCAATCATAAAAAGATTTCAACTTTGTAACTGTGTTTCCATTAGTTGAAAAATAAGAATACTTGAATGCAAGAGGCACCATTGGACCTGTAATTGCTCACCTGATTTCTGTTTTTGCAAGTAGTCGTGCAGTTATGCAACCTTTGCTTAGTTCAGATGCTGTTTAATAATAATAAGCACAATAATATTTGACCAGGTGAGCTGGATGAAACCTCGAAGACCCTGAATGGTTAAACAACTCAGAATGTATAATTTACCTAATACACAGTGTATAGTCCACACAATCAATAGATCATGATGCAGGCCATGTGTAATTCTTACAAATAACTAACTCCAAAAGAAAATCATGCACATGCTAAAACTATTTATAAATATAACAAGGTAACTTCTTTTAACAATTACTATTGTAGCATACAAGTCTTCCGTCTCATTTGATAAGCATTTGCTCTAGTAATTGTATCTTAGCAATATAATATATTCACAAAAAATGGACCCAGCTGATTTCAAAGCATCCAAATGATTGACTTCATCAACAGCTGATAAATGTTATACCAAACTTATTCTTGTAGGAAAAGCAACATAAACTGTACTCAATATTTATTCTTTCAATTAAGATGGTACTAAATAATCAATAACTACTGCAAAAAAGTTAGATTCTCTATTCCCATTTGTAAACTGATGCATCATCACAATACCCATTTTAAAGATGATATTGAAAGGTTAGCAATGAAAAAACTCAGAACATATGGATTTTACTGAATGTCCATCTTTTAAACTAGAACATCAAAATCTGCTCACAAATCAGCAGCAAATGTGAGTAAATAGAATGAATAAACTGATGACAGAATAACTTCCTACCACAATTTTGGTTAACGAGAGGATCTCGAAGGCAAACTCCTATTGTCACAAAATGTTACAGAATACTTGGGTTTGCATTCAAATAACTCAAATGGTAGAGCACCCAGTCTAAGTCAGGGTGATTTAATTTTGTGCTTCAGTCTCTCTGTGTCTATTAAAGTATTTCACTGATGTTAACTGGTTATGTGTGCAACACATGGGCAAGCTATCGCTTGAAACAATGATCCAATTCCATAGTGCTGAAAAGAAAAGTTAATTTCCTACTTAAAAATCCTCTTTTTCTGTACTCAACTACCAATTAATAAGTGGGCTTTCCTATGGTATTCATCACTATATATTGCATAAAAATCTTCAGCAAAAACATTCTTAAAAAGAAGCCAGTATATTATTACTTATTAACAGCACCAGCATTTCCATGAACAATGACATCTCCATCATGTAACCCAAAGCCCATACTGTTCTTTCACAATGCAGGAAAATACTTTGACACTGGCCAAAACAATTCATAAACTGTTAATCCATAGGTTGCAGAGGGGAAAAGTCACATGACCTGTTGCACTGTTATGTCCTGGTAGGCAAAACTTTTCTCACATTGGAATACAGCTAGGAAAGTTCCATTATATATAGGGAGTTCCATCATCAGGTATTGTGTTGCCTAGTCCTTTTCTTTTAGATCTCTTCATGCCCCAAGCTCAATGCCATTTAAATGTTCTTGCACACATGATGGCTGTACAGGTAACTGCTGTGAAACCTAATAAAATCTGGCCTCCCATCAATAAACCACAATAAATAGGTCCATTTTATGAACAATTCAGCTATATTTTCATTCTGATTTATGTACTGTTTATCATTTCCTTTGACACAATTTTTTTCTTGATTAATATGAACAAAATTGATGATCACATATTGTTTTTTTTTAAAATGTCATTAAATTGGTTTATACAACAGTGTAGTGACATATTTCTTCCTAAATCTGTGTGTAGCACTTAATACCATTACACCATCCTGCAAAAGAAAAAATTTGTTAATATATTTGTAATAAAATTTCCAATATTTTCTCAATGTACATTTACAAGTCTCAACACATTTATTCTTTAAAATATGCCAATTAAATTAATTTTATTTATAATCAAAGCAGGGTTGAAGAAAGAAGTTCTCACCTAAATAACAAAGAGGTACCTATAGCAAGTATTTTTCATGGATGTAAAATTTGGCAACTTTGTTCAGTTTGGATTTCAATTTTGGCTAGTTACATATTAGCAGCTGGTTATCTAGAATGGTTACAATGTATAAAGTTATAGCTCATCGTAAGCAGCATACTGTATGCAAACAAATGGAATAAAATCATAACATATAATCAAATGCATCATGAAGTGGTCTTGGTTACTAAAGCCATTTCATACATTCTAACAGGAACTTTGGAGGGGGGGGGTTGTAAAACTAATTTTATCTGCTATTTTTGTGTTGCTATCGTTTCCTGGCACTAGCCGACAGTCCAAGGAGATTATTCCCTCCTCCAATTAGTAACAGGATGTCTAGAATAAACAAAATTCCCAAGTAGGCCTGATACTGCTTGCCTGACTTGTATAACTTGACAGCTCACCATTTCACTACGTGGGTTTATTTAGTATTTTAAGAATACATCCGATGTAAACTATCTTCCAAACTTGACACATGTTGATTTTACCTATTTTACTATATACCCAAAACAATTCTTCCTAAACATGAAGGCATAATTAATATGCACAGTCTCTTGCTCATAATCAAAGTCATCCAAGATGCTGATGATAATAAACCCAAACAGACAAAAAGTATGGCTTCAAAAGTGGTAAGTGCAGACAATCAGATGAATGATCACCTTGTTAATATGCACTAATCTCACCTATAACAGAATCGCTCCTAGATCCTTAAGTTTGAAACATATATTCCAAGTTACATCAAAATCAGATCACAAATATGGCTTCTGGACTAGTAACAAGCTCAGCAAATCAGATGCAAGATTATATCATTAATGTAAGTGGATCTTGCTTATTATCAGTGTCATCCATGACACAGGCCAATACTTTAAGTTTGATCAACATCATATCAGAAATACAGCTTTCAAAGTGTTAGCAATACAAATCAACTCTTTAATATCCATGCATCTCACTTAACATGTACTAGAGCTTGATAATATTAACATTTATTATATACTTAAGTGTGAAATATGGAAATTTATTAATGAAATATTTTTTTTCCATTCCTAAATTTTCCTGTGATTATTATATCCTTTTATTTTCACATGTGCAAATATAAGATTTCCCATCATGCCATGTGATATTTGACTGTGTGTGCCTAAAAAAGTTGGACCTGCAGCAACAAAAACAAGTACTTTGTGAGCTGAAACAAATAACAGTAACTGCATTACATTACAGGCATGGAAGTTAATCAATGATAAAGAAATGTCGCCAGATGCAGTTCACTTCTCTACTGCTTTATTAATATGATAAGCCGATGAAAAGTGAGGTGAATTTATGAAAAGGAGGTGAGTGTGTTGTGCTGAAGAGAGTTTAATCTTGTAAAGTTCGATTCTGGCACAAGTCTAGTATATAATAGTAAGAAAATTTTCTTGTCCTATGTTAATACCAGATATATTTCATCGTGTAGTAACAAAAACAACATATTTTAACTCGTGGCTTTGAAACTCATTAAAATATCATCTTTTTAGTACCACACGATGAAATATATCTGGTATCAACTAACATAGGAAAAGAAAATATCCTCTATATATTCCAAGTTTGACCAAAACTGGATCGGAAATATGGCTTCCTGAAGGGTAACAAGCTCTACCAATCAGATGCAAGATCACCTCATTAATATTCATCGATTTCACTTATTATTAAACTCATCTGAGATCCTGATGATAGAAGCATATATGCCAAGTTTGATTAAAACCATATTTGAACTATGGTCTAGTGAGTAGTAACATGCTCAGCCAGATGCAAGATATTAATATGCCTGAATCTCACTCATTATCAAATCCGTCTAAATCAAAATCGAACAGAAAATTTGCTTCCCGAGTGGTAACAAGACCAGCCAAAAAAGATGCATGATCAGCTCATTAATGTTTGCATCTCACTCAATATCAAACCTGTACAAGATTTTGATGATATATATTCCGAGTTTGATTAAAATCAGATTAGAGTTGTAACAAGTTCAGGCAATCAGATGCAAGATCACCTCAGTATGTGTAGATTACACCCTTAGAGATCTTAATGAGATAAGCTTAGCTAATAAGATGCACAACCACTTAATATGTGTGTATTTTACTCACTATCAAACTCATCTGGCATCTTAATGATACAAGCATATATTCCAAGTTTGATCAAAACTAGTTAACAAATGTGGCTTTTGGAGTGGTAACAAAGCTAGTTAATAAAGTGCAAGATCACTTCATTGATAATGCATGGACCTTGCTTATTATCCATGTGCAATGTATCAATGCAGTCTCTGGTATGACACAAACTGAAGGTGAAATGACTAGAAGCTGGAGTGAGACTGCCAGAATGCAGCAATATCCTTGACCTCATGGGCTTTGATTTCATGAAAATTCTCTATTAGTAGAAGCTCTTTAAAAGACTCAAAAGTTCACCTCAAGATGATGACTACCAAAATATCAGAGGCAACTTTGAGAGGGAGAAAAAGACAATTTCTCTTTTGATTCAGACAGATAGAAACATAAAGCTCTAACTGGGTAAAGGAATCCATCTTGATTATCGCCATGACTGATACAACTAACTCATCAAGACCTTAACGATATTGGAGAAGACTGCTCAGCAGCCCTTAAAGGTGGATACTGAGCAATTTTTCTCATCAAAGGGAACAAAGAAAATCTGCACCTGCTGTTAAACGGGGGTGGGTTGGGGTGATAAATGCATTTCCCTGAGTACCAATTACAGAATTCTTCCTGAGTGATGTATTTGGTAATCCTGCTCGAAAACCGTTCCTGGCAAAAAGTTCATTAATAACAGCTCAGCATCATGAGAATTTCAGGAGTGTTGTACAAGAGGGTCCCTCTGTAATGTGACAGCAGATCTATTATCAGTTGTAATTCCCTGGATGTCAACCAACAGGTTGAGGAAATCGCTGAACCACAATCACTGGGGCCACATTATTCTGAAAGGTGAGAGGTTTAGCATCCAGCTGATCCCCTTCTCAGACCAAAGGTATCCACAACCCATGCCTTCCAGAAAGGCACTGGAGAGACAATGAGGACACTTATTGTTCAACTTCATTGTGAACAAGTCTATCACTGGTTTTCTCACAGGTGAAAAAGTTTCTGCTACCCAATGATGCAGAGACCATTCTACGAGTCCTGCTCATCCTTGTCTTTACAGGATGTCCACTATAATATTTCTCATGCTCTGGATGTGGCAGACTCCTAGAGTAATCTCCTCCAAAGCTGTCCAATAGAGGGATTCCAAACTTCCAAGCAGGGAGAGGTGGAATGAGTGCCCCCTTGTTGTCTGAGGTATGCTACGACTGATTGAGTTGGAAAGATGGATGTGAAGATCAATGTCCTGGAGACCTATAAAGACCTCCCAGTCATTTGGTGAGATGGCATTCTTGACTGAAACGAATGACTTCATCTTGAAACAATCTTCAAGAACCCTGTTCAACTGGGAAAGATTGTAAATATGTTTAAACTTTCCCCCTTGGTTTGAAACTAGGAAGATCTGGGAATAAAATCCTGGATTGTCTATGTTCTTCATATTCTCTGCTGTAATCTTCCTATGAGTAATGTACACTTCTTCCTGCAGAGATACCAACTGGGACAGGCATCACCAAATGTGGAATGGATGATAGCATTTTCTGTGAGGTCTTACCAAACCTCTGAAAAAATACTCAATTTGGCACCTACTGGAACAAAATGAGGGACTTGGAAGGAGCAGTGGCAACTTCCTTGGCATGATTGCCCCTTCTTAGAGAAGTCGAAGTCCGTAGACTTGTTCCCCTGGCATCTCCAGCCACTTCACCATGAAAAAATCTTTCAGAAACAAGCTTAAAACTGGATCTAATGGTTCTTTTGGATCCCTGGACATTCCATGATGGGGACATTTCTTTGCTGTTTAGCTTAGCTTAGTGCAGAAACCCACGACCAGTGTTGCTCATCCGTAAAGCCTTCATCTGTAAATTCTCTAATAATTTTTCTGCATTAAGCAGATAAGCTAACAAAAGGATCTGATGTGGTTCAGCTTGGGGATGATCTATGGCCTGTCTGGTTCATTGATTGATCCACGGTAAAGATGATTAAAACAAAGCATTTTCAGACTTACCTTGATGGATAGAGCATAGAGGTGGTTCAGCATAACATGGTTTGGCTCTGGCAAAAGTGTTGGCTCACACTGAAAAAAACAAACAGAGGCAACATCATATTACACAAGTGAAAATCACTTTGAGATAAGAAAACAAAACATAAAAAAACAGTAGTTAAATTAGTTTCAAAAATGTAAATACAGACATGATATCTTCCACTAACAGGTACCAAGTCCAACTGCTAAATAGGTAAACAATATTCTTTCTGTACTCGCTTATAAATTGAGTCCAACTGGAAACAGAAACCTTAATTTGCCACTGCATAATGCACCATCAAGGTCTATGTGGATTATTCTACTAAGAATTTCTGACAAACAGCCAAGATCCAGATCTGCCAGTGCATCATGTGATGGCAGATCTGGGTCTGTACAGTCTGCAGTTAAGACTTATAAGCAAGTATATCTGGTACATGAATACCAAATCTTTTTTCTCATTCTTCAATTCCCATGAATTTTTCTCTCTAAATTCTCTGATCAAATTTTTTGCCCGACTTTTTTGTGGTATTTCTAATCATATTATCGAGTAAAGTACTTCTAAAAACATGATTCTTTGGACATCTGAACTTTTTACACCCATCAGAAGTCTTCAACAAGCTATATGACTTTAACTTGAACATCTTCACTTGGATACAAGATCAATTCTTTATTTGCAGGAAAAGTAGTCAACTATCCTGAACAATTAGACAGTTGAGCAAAGAAATAAATTTTAAAATTAGCTACAATAATATTTACTCAATGAATTTATTGACAGCCAAAACTAAAACCTAAGTTGTCCCACAAAATAAATAATAAATGGATCAACTCAATAAACAAAGGGAATAGATGTACCAATCTGAACAGATGGTGAGATTTCTGACCATGACATGTTTGACCTCATGGGAGGGTTTTAATGACAGTAATATTCATAAATCATAAAAGAATAGAGACTTTTACAATAGGTATAGATAAAACTTGTCCAGAAAAAGCAATTAACTCCACATGAGAACAGACAATGACTTCATTTAACCAGGTCATTATGTATTTTAAGTTCACAGACAATTGAAGGCAATACCCACTGTGCTACACTCAAAGCAAGGTGAGAAGATTTCTCATTTTGACATGATCTGCATTGTGCAGGGTTTTACAAAAGATAAACAAACAACATGAACATAACTATGTGCATTCATGAGTACCAATCCTTTAGAGATGGAATGATTAATGGCAATAGGGATTATGATGACTATGGCACTATGATGATGGTACACAAATCTGGTTTGCAGTCTTCTGACATTTATAAATTTAATAAAACCATTAACCATACACAACTTTTTCTCTCATTTTATTCTAAATCTTTGCTATGAAAAATCTGCACACTGCCTGCAGACTGCATGTCAGTTGTAGTTTACAATGGATTAAATAAAGGTCTGTAGTGTTTAAATATAGTTTAATTCTACGACTGTTCACAGCAGCGCTGAAACACATTTTGCCAAAATTCATGGTTGCTGTTTATGTTTAGCAGGTGGTCACTGATAACAGTGCATTTATATAGTAAATACAATCAACGAATAAACAAGTCTGGTCGTAAATTAAAAGTGGCCACTCAATGTATGTCGCTTAAAGTTCAGAATTTACTACATAAAAAAAAAATCAAATGATCATTTGTTTTTCTTAATGTTTTCTCCATGTAAGTCTAATTTCATTATTTATAGAAATTAACGGATATTTCAGTGTATTGAAAAACTATTTAAAATACTTGTGTTTCACTGGCAAATGTTGATTTCAAAACAAAATAAAAAGTTATTCAAGGGTAAGGCATTAGAAAAACATTGTCAATCCTGACCTTCTGTATTTTGATTATGGTGAAATTTTAATTTCTTATGAAAAGATTTCATAAACTCAACTGCAGCTAAGATTTAATCAGAAGAAAAATATCCTGGGGATTCAATAGTTGAGCAAGAGAAGCAAAAAATTCAGTGGATCGGATACATTTGCAAACCATACTTGCATGCATGGTCTCCTTTCTTTTCTCCCTCTCCAGAGTTTGATAGCTTCCCAATAATCAATGATTCTGATGCACCCTCTTCCAACTGAATACGCATTAGCTGGTTAAGTTTAAAAGGATCTAGCCTGTTTCTTGCATTTGTACAAAGTTTATATCATCAGCAGTTTCCTTTGTAACATTTCTGTGTTGTTTGCTACTCATCTGCTTCAGCAGCAGTTCCCCCACCTTCAGTCAAGTTTAACCACATCAGCAGCAACTAATGCATTTGCACCAAGTGCCAACTTTATCATGAAATCATTTATATCCTCACCAATGTCAGTACTATGCTGGAAACAGACAGTTACCTGTTTGATTTAATGAGTTACAACACTTGGTAAGTGCGAAGTACAACAACTACAGGAACATTCCAGTTATGTGGAAGCAATTTCAAAACCCCTCTAGCACAACTCATTAGCTAATTTCTGAAGAATCCCAGTAATAAATATAAACCGTGCTGAAAGGAGACTGGTTATGTTTTGATACAGAAGCTAAAACTACTTGACTGTATAACATTTAGATTATAAACTGTACACACCACTACATATTTCTTTTGAGCAACTTTTTCCCTTTAAACTTGCATTGTTTGTGCAAGCTGCTCACAGAATGGTGGTGAAGTAGAGAAGGGGTGCAGTCCCACAATTGTAAAGTCTGGATACAACACTGCAAATGTCAATATTACAATCCTTTCAGGCAGAGTAGTGATAAGATTTTCAAGATTGCTGCCAGGACAGATATATATGGTGTCAGTGGGTGTGCAGGATTGAAGTCAGCTTCCAAGGGGAAAGGATTAAGTTTCCTTCAAGTAGAAATTGGAAAGGCTGAACCCACAAAAACTACTGTATAACACTGCTGCCAAAAAAACAATTTGTGTCTCACATCTTATTAACATCGGCTCAGTACTAAAAAAAGTTTTCTGGAGTAAACTGCTAACACTGGGCATTCTGTATAATTTGTAAATAATTTGACAATGGGATAGGGGCCTGTTTTTAGGTTCCTAAGGACCAAAAAACAATTCTTGATTGGACTATGCTGAACATAGCATTTTTCTAACATAGGGATAACATAACTAAAAGGTTTCAAGTTCCAAAACACGGTTTAAAAGAGCTGGTAACAGATATACAGATGGTATCACATTATTCCTAGTGCTTTTTAATAATTGCAGTATAAAAAATGTACAACTTTAAAGCTACCAAAAATTCAGTAAGATTAATCTAGCACAAAATGATACTGAGAAGTGCTGTTTGCCTGGTGATCTCTGGTTTTAAGAGTGAATCAATCTTTTGTTAACTAATGTTTTGATGGATGGACAAACACAGCAATTAATGGTAGACAGATGATATATTTATAACAAAGTTCCCACATCTTAATGCACCTGAATTCATGACTAGATAAATACTTGAAAATGTGAAAGAACCCACATCAACAACAACAATAACAACATATTGTTTGTGCAGCTGCATGGACTAAGGTTATATAGCCATTATAAAGATAGAGCTCAGCCGTAGTGTAATTTCATGAGATCACAGAACTTTATAAAAAAAATTTAAAGTTGCAAATTCTGCAAATCTGCAGCATAAACATTTCTTAATTACACAATGGCAGTACATAACTGTTTGGCAATGACACTGTTTTAATATCAATAACATTTCAAACAGCAAATATCAAAGGAATGCACATGATGTTGACCCCAATGTTGCCATTGTGATCACAGGAAAGTAAAACCTACGTCTCACATGTAAGACACTCACAGGCAATACTATCCTAAATACAATATAACATAATATAATATAATAAAATAAAATATATAATATGTCATGCTATATTATAGTATGTCATGTATCACATCTACAAGACTGGAGTGACTTACATGAGCTGGGGTATCTTTATTTAGGAGGACTTGTAGTAGATGAGGAGGGAGGATAGGGGGACCACTTTGCTTCTCTCCCGGTCGTCGGACTGGGATGTCCTGTCCATAATCATCAGGAGAACCGCATACTTCTCCTAAAAAAATAAGCAAACCAGTCAACTTTTTATTCTATGAATACAAATGTGAATTATGACAATGAAGTTGAAACTAACAAATTGGCATATCCAAATTATTCAAAACTATTTTCACATTTGGACTTTCTGAATTCTAATTTTTACTTTACTATCTACAAATCACAAGATTTTTATGCAATTTTGTTTTGAAGAAAAACAGCAATTAAGAATTTTGAACAAAACGGTTCAGAAATGTGCTCTCTCTCTCTCTCTCTCTCTCTTTAACAGGTAATTTGTATATTTATAAAAAAATCAAACCTCGATGTACATTTTTACCTGCAAAAGATCACAAAAAATCGAGGATTCTTCTAACAAGTACTCCTATCCAGTGTCATGTACAAGCTTGAACATTTTTTAATTTATAGAGAAAGTATTTTTTAATACAAAAATTGTGTTTCTCTGAGAATATATGTTATTGTTAGGAATTAAATTCTATTACATCCCAAATCCAGCCCTCCATGAAAGTCTTCATTCATGCTAAAAACAGTATATGAAGTAACTCTTCCAAGATTAATAGAACCTATGTTGGGGTTTGGTCAGAGATGAGATCATCCCAGTCATGGGGTCATATTATTTGTCTCCCCACAAGGCTATGCAAAGTGGGGAGACAAATAATGTAACCCTGAGACTGGGATTTCCTTGTCTTGGTGCAAGCACCAACATAGATTATTTTTCTCACCTCATTTTTTTCAACTAAATTAAAATAACCCTGCACCCTTGCAATTCAGTTGGCAGATTATAAACAGTATTCATCAAGTACTATTATTGCTTCTCACTCTATATGATGGTCAAATAGGTTTTGTACTCTTTTATGAAAATCTGAATAATTATCTAAGTAGAATCTAGCTATATATGCCGCTCTTAGAAAAGGAAAAAGAAGATCAAGAAAAAAGTTACAATTGTTGTGTTGGAAGTATTGTGCAATGAACGTCTCGAGCCACATGCTTTTGTTTTTGCCAAATACATGTACTGTGCATTAAGACGAATATGTTAATGAGGACAATGGGGAGACCTGTCGACCCCAAGAACACAAGTTCTATCATGAGAAAATAGAAACATAAAATCACTTGATATTGTTACTGTATTATCACCTTTAATACAGTTAAGTTTTAACTTTCATCAGTTCTGATTTGGAAAATGTTCTATGGTAGGCAAATGCATGATCCTTTGCAGTACAATGTGCCTATAGGGTACAGTTCGAACAAAGTGTGTAGTAACATCTCAAGAAGTTTCTAATTCATGACTTTCTTGGAAATTTATATTTTCCGTCCTGGAAATGTGGCAAGTGTTGCAATCACGAGTGCAATGATATGCTACATATAAATCTTTTTGAGAATAACATGTGGACTGATGAATGAGCCACTATGGTTGGCAAGTACAGGAGTTTACATTTGCAATCACATTATTATATTTGATTCAACTGGGGCAAATTGTGTGTGTTCGACAAAGAAGAAACCAGTTTGACATTACACACTTCTGGTTTTTGCCAGCTTTGCAGTAGCACTTGAAAGAGTTTGGTTTTGTGTGGCCAGTGATGTGTATTGCCAGTGTGTCTGGAGTATCAAACAGCTCATTTTGTGTGTGTGTACATGTGTGTGTGTCTCAAAATGTTTTGTATGGTGTTATCCAAGTTGGAGAGACCTTAAGTTGCTTTATGAGTGAATTACTTTCTGTTATATATCTGTTGCTGTTTTTGTTGTATTTTATAACTTCTCCATCAGGCACAGCAGAAGACATCAAGGATTTCATTTTTAAAGTAGTTCCTAGCACATGGACAACATGACTGAAACAACAGGTCCGAGATAACCTGAGATATAGTAAGGTTAGCAAAACTGACAGATTTCTCTGTCATATGAGTGAGAAATTATATTACCTCCTCTTGTCCATACACATATACCAAATATTATTAAATTTAAGCTTCAGTGATACATCAACATGGAAGCACAGATTAGCAAGGTGTGGAAGGGCTTAAATGTAATGTGATTGGGGAAGTTTTCTTACAGAAACAATTTATGATCCAAATTTTCTTACTCTGTTGAATAAATTGCCAAATCTCATTACCATTTGGAGAATAGATAATGTGTTACGTATATGTAATTTAATTACTTGTGTGTTAGTTTTAAATTCTTTTTTTTTTTATTTTTATTTCATTACATGTTATTGTAATGATAACTTTATTCACTGGATTTGACATTTTTCCAGAAAATTCAGTTCAGTTCTGTTAAACCTGATAAACACGCAGTTCGTAGAAACATTGTATCTTTTGGTGACCTAGATTTCAGGGCCAGTTTCAGCTCTGTTGTAAACAACATTTTTAAAAAAAATTTTATTACTGAATCTTATAGTAAGATTCGTTCAGTACAATCGAATTTGTCCATGGTGGACGTGACAGCTGACATATGATGTTACTACGTCTCTTGAAAGGAAGTGATCCTGTGACCCTATCATGTGGTTTTTTTGCTTTTCAGTTGGAGTTAAAGTGACATATCACAGTGTTTTTTAGTCAGTTGTAATTCATACCTTTGGGCTCAAAAGTATTTATTTTGTTGTTGCCAGTTTGATTTGAATTTTTTCTATTTTTCGGAATTAATAATTTATTTTCCCTGGTGACTTTATCTAGTGCTCTTCAGAATTCTTGGACAAAGAGATTTACTTAAAATTATTCAGAATTCTAAAGCTGGAATATTATTCTTGGTGATTCAACAAGGAACTGTTGACACGACAACACAAAACAGGTTAAAGAAGACGTCATCGCCTTCCATCTTGGAACTTCATCAAGGTTCGAACTTTGATTCACTTAGAAATTTTTTGTGATAGGACTTATATTTTTAATTATTGGATTAACTTTTGGATTAGATTCATAAACCGTTAAGTCCTTTTCATATTTTTACCTTGTTTTCAAGGGAAATAAATTATTTTGTTAAATTTTACAAAGCTTGTTGGCTTCATTCTTTTCTTTGTTACTTTTTGTACGAGCCTAGACACATAACAAATGAATGTAAGAGCTCTGCTTTTGTGACCCTTTAGAGAACATTCCTACATAGGTCCCTATGTGAAGGATAAAACTACTCTCCTAATGACACAACAGGATTAATAGGTAGAGACAGGTTATTTCGGGGGGTGTGTGTGTGTGTGTGTGTGATTCTTTCTTTGTTTAACATATAAAATTTTCTCCAAAAATGTTAAAACTTTTTTCCTCAAAGAAAAGAACTCATTTTATTTCATAAAATGTTTATGACTACGTTTTTGAAAATTAATGTCTCATAGCTGGGATGCAAGCAGTACCTATGACTGGTTTTAGCCCTCACATTGTGCTGAGTAGCTACCGATCTTAGCTTTTCCAGATCAAGATTGTTGAATGTCAGATCAGCATCATTTTTATTTTATCCAATAAGACACGATTAATTATGTTGAAAACCCCATGTTGAAAAGTCATTCCGTTTATGACAGCAGCCATAGTGCATATAATGATGTCATAATGGCACCATTTAATTTAGGACCCAGTAGGCATTCATGAACACCCCCATGCTGATATGATATTCTTTTCTTTGGACAAGTAGGGAAAAGATTTTCAAGATAGCAGCCAAGTTGACCATACTGTATGTCAGACTTGTTCCATTTTAGTTTTGGACCAACCAGACATCACAAAGTCTTTTGCAAAAACTGAATTTTGATAAAACCATCCAGGTAGGAGTTGTCATAGCAAGGATTCCCGTGTCTGGAGGTCAGATTGGCACCATTTCCATTTGGGACCAGCTAGACATGATAAGACGCCTTCTTGTAAAAACCCTATGCAGGCATTAGTTTCCATTAAAGAGGAGTAGCAATGGGAAGATTTTCAAATGGATGTTATGGTGTTCATATTGAATCGCATATTAGCACCATTCCATTCTGGACCAAATGAACATGATAAAAAATCTTTTAGTGAAAACCTAATGTTAATAAGCCATTCCATTCTTGAGTAGCAATAACAAAATTTTTGAGATAGTGGCTGTAGCAGTCATATTGGAAGACCCAAGAGGGACCATTGTCAATTAAGACCAACCAGGCATCTTGACAAGTCTTCTGGTGAAATCCACATGTTGACATGACTTTCCATTCAGAGGTAGCAAAAACAAGATTTTCAATATAGCTGCCATACAAGCATGATAGATATTAGATTGGCACCATTTTTATTTATTACCAACTAGACACCATAACAAGTCTTTATGTCAAAATCTCTTGATTTGACCAATCCATTTAGTAGAGATAACAAGGAGCAAATGACCAGTAGAGCTAACAATGAAAAAAACAAAGCTTAGACAATGCAAGACCAGAAAAGCTGAATATGACTGTACAAAATCTTGTTTTAATTTTACCAGGATGAGGGAAAACTAAATTTCTAATTATAATTAAATAAGATTACCTTGAAGGAACTGAAATTCAAATGGCCAAAAAGAATGTCCAGAAATTCAAGATAAGACCATTTCTTCCATTTTATCTACTGTGTGTTGAAACCATCTCTGACATTCTTTAGTAATAGTAAGATTTTCAAATAGCTACTATGGTGGTACATGTCCATTCAACATGCACAAACAATACAACTTTGGTGTTGTTTTGTGAAAACGTACTGGAAATAAGAGTTCATAGACCATTTGTGCAATGGTGACATTTAAGTTATTTCTGACATTTAAAACTACTGTTCCTCATTCTGTCAGTAACCTTGACCATTGATCTACTGACCTGAAATCAATAGGGTTCTTCTTAATCTAAAGTGCAAACTAGTCACAAAGTTTTGTAAATATTGATAGTGGAAAATTAAGATTTATTGTGTATAAACTCTAATCATTCTTTAAGTCACAAAGACCATGTCCTTTGAGCCTGAATTTGATAAAATTCCTCCTACCTAAAATGCAAGCCATCCACAAAGTCTGGTAACTGTAGTAATTATGCAGAAACCAAACTGGTAACAAATAGATGGATGAACAGTGTAATATGCTTTGCCTTATGGTGAGTTTGATAAATTCTAGTGTTATAAAATATAAACAGAGGGAGGCTCATGTTAATTCTCACAAGTCTCAGCATTAAATACAGTCTTTCAGTGTTCCATAGGTCTATATTAATGGTCAACAATATGGGATAAATTTTAATAAACAAATGAAGATATATAGGACTTGTAGTGTCACTAGGCGAAATAAATAACTGTGCAAGTATTGTAATATGTTATTTGAATTTAAATGATTAATATAATGTAATTTTGGCAGGCAGATTGTGATTTGCACTTACACAAGTAATTTGTCAGTGGAATTACCCTTTATTTATTGTATTTATTCACAACACAAGTTAACCAAGTATCTCAAAAATAAATAAACTACACTAAATAATGTAAAAGGACTTAAAAGAGGCCAAAACACAATGACCAAAAAGACCGATCTGGACCAACATTGATAATGCAAGACAAATTCATACAAAGTGCCCATTACAACCACCCAAAATTACAGTATTTTACAAAATAAAAATACAGAATTAGAAAGGTTTTAAAATTCTTATTCTGTGAAAACAAGCACAATATCAAGGTAGCTGGGGTTACCTAAGTCCTTACAAGTCTACTGCTATCATAGTGATCACAGTAATCCATAACCTAGTCCCCACCATAACTTAAATAGCAAGAGCTCTGAGACAAATGGTAACCTCAGCTACACATCAATGGCAATCTTTTGCATCAGATATTACATGCAAAATAGACTGAATGATTATAAACGGATCAAAATATTAAGCCAGAGGAAGATTATATTTAAAGTCTTTCAAGAGCAGCAAGGGAAAAAGCACCTCCTCCCACCATTCCAAAGGTAATACTGTTTGATGCAAGATTAGTAAATCGGCGTTTTACAAAAAAATCTATTGATAAAATGCACACTAATATTTTGCTAGTCTTCAATTATTCTGACAGTATGAAATCTAAAGACAAAGACTGAAATATAAAACAGATATGATAAAGCTGAGAAATAAAAAGAAAAATACGAGCAACTACAATATTTATCAACCACTATTAAATTTCTCATGCAAAGGGGTTGACAATTATAAAAAAAAAAAACTATAAAAACTGTACAAGGTGTGGTCATCCTGAAGACTTGTTGATATTGTTCATTATATAAAGCTTTATTTAGAGTCGCATAACCCGGAATACAAGATGAAGGATGGAAGGGGAGCCAGGATTATCAAGACAAAGCTGAAGCAGATCCTAGAATTCACAGTAAAATGAAACCCTGTTCACTTTTAGCCCTATCTGCACTCATTCCCTTAATACAGATAATAAGGAAACTGATATGTACATATCTTTGCAAGACGAACATCTCCAATTTGATAAAGAACTAGAGCATAACTAAGGTACTTGGCCATGCAGTAAAGCTGGAGTGAACTAGTATAATCTTTGAAATCTGCCAGCAGTATGGTTTTGAAATATAGTTTTCAGTGCTTGATGTATGAGCTCCAAGGTCCAATACGTTCTTAACAAGATGCTTACAGTGATTCTGTTAGGCATTAGTGGCAGTAGATAGGCTAGCTGAACAAAATTCCGTCATTACTGACAATTGACAGGGACATGTTTAATTCAAGGACCAATACTTTGGACTAAAAGACAACCTTATAAATTTCCACACCAATACAAAACAGTAATGGTGACTAGAGTGGAAATTACAAGCAAGTTGGCACAGTTTACTTAATTGCAAATTGTACATTAATAGGCACAAATCAATTGACTCTGTGGCAGAGACCAGTTGCATTTCTGAATGGCAGGTATGATGGGTTCATTATTTGGGCACATAGGTACAGGAAAAGAAAGTCCCCATACCACCCAGGAGTTTATTATTTGGCCACATAGAAGAAAGGAATGTCCCTACAGCATCCAGCGGTACAATTCTGGACATCAAGTTAGGCATACAACACACCAAGCCATCCCTAATTACCAACAAATTAATATAAATAACTGCTTCCATATATTGCTGGTCAGATACCCCATTATTTGGGTAAATGGAATCTGTTTAAACAAGAATTTACTCTCCCCACAAAAAACAGCTATGTTTTTGTTTATTCCATCCAACCACCCACACATGCACACTTAATGTAAGTTATAAAACATGCATTGGTTGACACCTTGGTGACCTTTAAGTACAGAGATAATAATATGTACATGTATGTGGTATCATTTGTTGTGACCAACGGTTGTGTTGAGCAGGTGACAACTATGTAAAGGACATTATGAAAATTGGAAGTAATGGCATGCAGTGCTTCTGACCATTATGTTGAGGTAACAATTACAATTACTACCAATCAAACCTGTAAAATTTAAGGCACTTACATTTTATTTTTATAATTTGATTTTATTTTATAAATTTGCCCATCTCAATAATTTTGTTATTTAATTTTTTTAATTTATTGGAAAGATCAATAAAATTCCTTAAAATCCAAGCACAGAGAAAGAGGATAAAAATGTCTAGGAAAAAAAAAAAGATTCTTCATTAATATTTGCCCCATCATAATGTTTGCAGTACATCTTCTACCTCAGAAATCCAACCACTCCCACCCCATCCCAGGAAATTGGAGTATACAAACAGCACATTATACACCATTCTTGTCACCTTTTACCAATAACCCTGACCTTTAAACAAAGGACTTGCTACTATATGATAAGGTATGGACTTGGGTCAAGTTTCATCAAACTACTGTAACAAATTGGAAGATAAACCACACCTTTGGTACCCAATTAATATGACAAAATGATGGCATGGATCAACACAGAGGACATTAGTATTATTGTTGACAATAATCAATTAGCTCATTAACCACTTGTCTTTATAAGCTTCATTTTTGCCTCGTGTAATTTGTTTTCATGTATACTGCAAAGTTTCTATGGTTGGCACTGATGATTATGTTTTGTTTGCAGACTGCATTCTACCTCATTTCAAATGAACACAACATGCGGAGAACCCATCTCTGAACAAAGCTACAAGTATGACCCTAGGTGAATTGATTGATTTGACCTCTATGTTCTGGATAGTGAAGGCCCAGATGTAAAGCTTTGTGATGCTGGTGGCAAGAACTATTTCAAAATATTAAAGATAATAAGTCAGAAGGATTCTGAATCAAAATTCAAGTGACTTGACCTTTAGTATGTATAGTGCTGTGATTATGAAACCCCTTTTCTAACCTGAACTGGAAATAAAATGGTGTCTATATTTTTAGGCAAGACACTATGCAAGTCTGTTACCATTTATATTGATTGCATGTACATTACCCTATATACCAGACTTTGTATTTGCTAATTGAACAAATAAATAATTAAATGAATTCAGTAATTACTGGTAACTGCTTTAATTTAATACTTCACTTACACTTTAACTGTCATTGTAACAACTGAAATTAGATTTCATATACTATTTAGATTACTCTTTGATCTTCTTCACCTGGAAAATTGTATCCAAAACCAAAATATAGTTAATTTTGGTGGCAAACTATATTCCATGTTACATAGATTGAAAAAAGGTGATAGCTGGGGATGGAAATAGGTCAATGGCTTGCACTATCCCTTGCTGTGACCTAGATCTTGAGGCAATGTGTACAAGTGCAAAACATGCAAGACAATATTAAATCAAGATATATCACACACCTCATCATAATATATACTTGGGCAAAGTTTCAGGAAAATCTCTTCAACCTTTGAGAAGTTATAGACCAGAAAGGGAATGTTACACAAACTGATGGTCAACTCCACACTAAAATATGCCTCACTTAAGATGGGCCAATAAAAAGACATACACTATGCCTTCTGGTTTGCTTTAGCAACAAAAGAGCTAGAAGGCCATCTGCTTGCCTTGGCATCAGACCAGCATTGTCTCCCCTTGAATAGAGAGATTGGCACCAAGTCTTGTCTGTTATTAGTTATTAATGAGGCAGATTTACATGCTCATCCAGTGATGTAATTGAGGCTTGGGATGGTGTGCCTATATTATCATTAGATTAAGTAATAAAATCAATGCAAAATGTTTTACTCCAAAACCTTATTACTTTTTCAAATAGATTACCTGATTATATGTTAGAAGAATAGATGAGAAAGAGGGAGTTACATCACCTTGGTCCTGACTTCATTTTCTTAACATAACATCAAGCAACTTCAAGTTTCATAAGAGATATGGGCTTAGGTTAGCACATAGTCTATGCATGAACATGGCTTGTGGGTACAAATTTCAATCCCACAAATCCAGCAGAAGTAAAGTAACTTGTGTTGTAATCAAGCTACTAAATGACCAAGGAAGGTAACCTTACCAGGTCAAACTGAGCCTTTTGGGATAAAAGGTCTCTATGATAAAAGCTTGAGAATTCTGTCTCTGACCTCCACCCATGACCTGAATGATTCAGTTAGAAAGCAAATGTGCTCAAATGCTTTGCGAGTGGTGACCATCCTAACTTGGTGCAAAATGCATCAGATCTGGTCCTGTTTAGTTCATTGTAGGCGAGACAGTTATCCTAACAAATCCAAAATGAAAGAGCAGTAAACATCATCACTTCCATTCCAGTTCTGAGTAGGTACCATTTCTAAGCTCTGACACAGTTCCAGGTTAAGTAGATGCCCACTAGATGAAAGGTTCAATAAAGGGGTGTTAAGACAAAAAGATTGATTCTCCACGAGGAACATATTCTTGGCAACAAAAGCAAAAGCTATCATTAGCAAAAGCAAACTGGCAGGGTAAAGATCTCACTAATTCTATCTGCTGTTGCTAAAATGACCAAGAAGCATGACCTGTATGAGTCCTGAAGGCTCTAGACAGTCTTCCCAACAGTCTCTTGTTAAGCTACGTTAGCACCCATTGGGACAGCAGATACAGATTTGGGACAAACAGCAAAACCCTTACATCAAGACAATATGAAAAGTTCACAAGGTCAGTGAGGTGCTTGTCCTACCCTATAATCTCCCTTCCATGATGGTGAAACATATCCAAATCTGTCAGACAACAGCCCATGGTGGTGATAGGGGCTAACTTCTCCTTGGACAGCCACTGAAAATGGCTGGTTTTTTTGTACTTAAACTTCAATGAGACACATGAAATTCTGTTCTCACCACAAGAACTCTCCATTTCTCCTTTTACAATTTCTGAACAGTGTACATTTTTGCTCAAGCATTCTGTCCACCACTTCTTCCTGATGGCCTGTTTAATATAAGCCATATGTACAGCATTTACCTCTCTGGGTTTGGATGGGAAAACCTGCATTTGCTGTAGTATTAGCAAGCAGGGAATAGGCAAGATCTTCTGGGATCTCTGTTGCTATATTTAGGAGGTCACTGATCTACAAATTTTTTCCCAATTGTGGTGAGCAATCAGGAAACGACAGCACTTTGATTCCATTGCTCTCTGCAGAACTATGGGAATGAGAGAGGTTTGGAGAAAGGCCATGTCAATTGAGACCAATTTAGAAAAATATGATCAACTGCCCCAAATTTCAGATCAGGAACTGGAGATATGAAGGTTGGAAGCCTGGCATTCCACCTCATTAGAAATTGATCCATGAGAGCTCAACCCCTCTGGGTGCAGATTTGACTTAAGACCAAAGGGTGAATGGAACATTTGATGTGAAGTGCTCAATTCAGTTGGGACAGCGAGTTTGCTTGGACAATAAGCCTGCTCAGGGTATGGTGGACTTAATGTGGATTTTTCAACAATGACACCACTGACGAAAATTCCAAAACAGAATGAGAAGGTCTGGAAACTTGGTTCCCCCTTTATCATTTGGAGTAAAGGCAATGTTTCTGCCATTATTGCATTCGATGATCATCTGCAGGGGTCTCATGAACTGAAGGCCCAGGAAAAGTTCTCCACTGCAGCATTGAGGCAACCCAAAAGGTGAAAAATTCTTGGGCTGAAACTCAATTGAGTGAATGGTAGACACAGCAGAGAGATGACTTTCAATGGCTTGGTTCAAATGGGTTATGAACTCCATGCCCAATGTTGGGATTAGGTGTCACTGGATTTGTACCTGTTGGCAAGGAACCTAATGTGAAACAGAAGCATAAAATGGATTTCATTTAATGAAACAAAAGACACCCAACTGGTGCTTTTGTAGAATATCATTCAGGTAATTCAATATCATGTTAAAAATGATTGAACTCCCATTTAGACCAAGATGTTAATCCCTACTGGCTGTAGAGTATGTAATTGGTATATCCAATTAAGTTCTCTATCTAAAAATAATGCTACTAGAGAGCTCTGGATCAGAGTCAACAATTTATATTATCTGATATTAAACACAATCTATGTTGTAGTCAGATAAATTAAAATGCCTAGACACGAGGGAATCTATATGATTACGGATATGCCTCAAGTGCTTTTTTATTCTCACTTGGAATTCCCTTTTAGTCTCACATATATTTCGTGCTGGTGAGTAAATAGATGATACGCATTTTGTACCATGTCATCTTAGTTTTGAGGCTTCTCGGAGGATGGTGTTCCAAGCACTGACGAAATCGGGAGAAGTAATTAATCTCGGGCATAGATTAATTTCAAATCCTTGAGCAATTTTCCCTTTAAGGCTACACCCTTGGGGCTAGTCAGACACCTTTTCATTTTCACATATTTGGAAAGATGCTATTTTGCTTTATAGAGCAAAATTGATTGGGATGGTAGTAGCAAATGCTTCACTTCAGGGCATTTTGTAACTGGTTCTTCCAGTTTTCTTTTTGTTCAAAGTCTCATATCTACTGACAACTGTATGTGTAGAAGTGCTGGACAAGAGTACTGATGTACTCTCATTATAGACTCATTGGGCTCTCAATGGTTTTGGGATCAGGAGATTGGATTCCCGCAGAGGGTCTCCTTCACTTCCGATGGAATATAAACTTAGGGAAGATAATGACTGTTGGATGTGGAGGCGACCCCTCTGTCTGTTGGGGTGTCCTAGTCACCCCCTGTCCAGTTCAGTTAAACATACAAATCAACCTATATTATTCCCCCTTAAGAGTTACAATAGTAACGAAACTGGTCAGGGACAGGGGGTGACTAGGACACCCCAGCAGACAGAAGTAGTTCAATACCATGGACATGGAGGTCGGTTTAAACTGTGGCATGATATTATCCATGATTGTTTGTGACGATGGAGAACTGATATTCAGATTGAAATAGACTGCCCTGACCTTTTATGTGTTTCTGTACATGAAACTCGGGGATTTATTTGAAGACCTGTAAATGGAAATGTGAAGGTATGCATCTTGTAGATCTAGTCTGACTGTGAAATCTCCCTTCTGAATCGTACTGTGGATGGAGCATGTGTTGAGCTGCTCTGTTAAGCACATACGAAGAGACAGACTCTCAAGCATTACCATCTTCGTTAGATAAGGTTTCAATATGATAACCCTAACTACACCTTGGTGTATCAAGCAGATATTTCTGTGCTTTCGGTCTGTGAATTTCATCGGATGCAGCAGCAAATTTGAAAGCTATTCCTACATGATCAAGACAAGGGGAGCATACAACTTGAATGGACTGAAAAATAAGCAATTTTCCACTCCAGTCTGTGTTTGCGCAAATACCTTTCACTCAAAATAGACCTGTAATGGCTTCCCTCTGGTATATAGTCATACTTTCAATGTTAAACTTACAAAGTATCCTTTTTAGGTCAATCGCCTCCACCATTTTCAGCCAATGTTCAATGCACTACGCTATAGGTTATTTGGCATTACATGCTAAGGGAGACTACAAATGAAATCCAACAGATGTTGCTAGGACAAAGCACCAATATATCTGTTTGATCTGCCAAGGTGTAGATAGGGTTATCACCTCAGAACCTTGGCTAGCGAAGATGAAGCATTACTGTCTGCAGGATTCTTGACTGAAATAAATTAAGCTGTATTTGGAATATTTGCCGGGACATCATATTTGCTGGGACACCATAAATTAATTTTTGAAGTAATTTTTTTGTGCACTGTATGTTCTGGGACACATCAGGTTTTTAGGAGTTGTAAGTCGTGGGACACATTATAAATCATTCAAAAATTACGTTGGAAAATGTACTCCAAGTGAAATTTTATTTTTAAAAATATAAAATTGTGTATTTGAGATACAACTCTTTAATTATCTCACCAATACAACCCTTCTCCTGCACAAGTACGATCCATTCTTTCAGTGCAAGTAAATAAGTTTAGCTTTCTCAAGCCGTGAAAAATTATCATTGGAGGCAACACATCTCCTGAAGCAGAAAAAGCATGAACTAAAGTCAGGTTTTTAAAAATCTGCACCAATTGTTCTAATCCTCACACTTTTAAACCCAATCTTATCGTCAGTCCATCCAGAAGTGAGATCAAAGTACACTAGAAATTCGTCCATGTTAATGATCATATTGTCTGTGAAATCATCTTCTTTTCTGACTTTCACAAATTCATCAAATGGTTTTTTTTTTTTCCAAATGTTCTGGGTGATGCTGGGTCATTGTTGTCTGTGCACGTTCCATTGTTTCAATTTATTTTCAAACTTCCTGTGAATACTGGTGAAAAGGAACCAAAGTTTCCATATCCTGGCTGACTTTGTATATTCCACCCCCACCCCCCCAAGTAAAAAAAAAAGGCACTTAAAAGAATCCAAAGTCGGCTTCTGAGGTCAGCTTGCTTTGTAATGAAATAGCCTTTGTATTGATACGCTTTAAAAAAATTGGCATAAAAGCAACCAAAGTCTACTTCCAAGGTCAGCTTGCTTAGTAATAATAACCTATGTCTTTGATGTCCTTTTTGGTTAAGCTCAAAGAAAGAGTTTACTGCTCTCTGCCAGTTGTTTTTATTCAACACCTGGGCTTCTATTTGCTTGGCATATATAGTTATAATTAATACAAATAGGCATTGATGTCTACGGGTAAATAGTACACACAGCAATAACTTGCTGTAATAATACTTTTTGTAACCCATGCAAGATTATCACTTGCTTTCAAGTGAATGTATTTTCACTTGCACTCAAGTGAATGTATTTTCAAATAACGATTTTTATTTGCATGATAATATCATATAGTTGACCTGGATACAATTCAATCTTGGTGGTTATTTTGCACCTAACACCATGTCGTGCGCGAATGGCAGATGTCTTCAAGTAATCAGTCGATTATTTCCCTCTCATCTGCGAGTTTACTGGATCCCGTTTTCAGCTGGATAACATATTCAAACCGCTAAGCACAACCAAACACGATTTATTTCTCCCTGTTCATGTCAATGAACAATGTGTCTTGTGTTACTGGAAATGAGCGATACATGCTACAGTACGGATGCCTACGCTATATATATGGAGTTCATAGATATATTTTATTCTTTAATGCTCATGATGTGAAAAGAGAGGAATAAATTATAACAATACAAGGCGAGTTTCTTTTTTTTTATATCAAATAAGCATTTTGCTTATCTATTTTACTGCAACATACAGTGGGGAGTGGGCATGACACAAATTCAACACAAACTTATTTCGTTTCTTAAGTCTTGGGACATATGACCTAAGTGAAAAAAAGTTTCACCGTAAGTTCTGGGACAGGAAAAAAAAGAATTATTTTATTGTGTCCCAATAGATACGGTAAATACAGTACATTGCTGAAAATGAGCCAAGGAAATCATGTTGACCATGGATCCAATCTACAATATTTCAAACCAGCTGTTGTGGGAAGATTTTGACATTCACAGGCTCCCCAAGTTCTTTGTAAAAAACCAGTATGTATCTTCTAAAAAAGGCCAGGATGAAACTTTATGGGAGTCAAAAGTGCACAAAGAAAGACCAACTGACACTTAGGTCTTGGAGCTACCTTTCAAAACAATTTAGTATGTCAGCAATATGACTAGAATGGAAAATGCCTGAAGGTAGGCTGGTCTTTCTTGACTAAAGTTCAACAGATGCAGGAATCTTGATGAAGATCACTCATAGAGCTGGATGATACAGACAGAACTCTGGTGGCAAAAGCCAGAACACTTCATTGATACACAGAAGGCGGTGTCTTTGGACATCACTGGATCAAGAAAGAAAAATGATGCTTGTGAGCCTGAGTTATCATATTGAATATTGCCTGCAATAAGTGCAACAACTGTGCTGGTGTGGGGAATGGTGAGCCAAACAGGGGTCCAACCAGGTCATGATATGGTTATTTCTAGGCATTCACAATGCATATCCTCGATTGTTTAGGACTTGTACTGGTCCAGGAATGGCACCAGGTTGAAACAGCTGGTACCAGCAATTAACCTAACCGGTTTGAGTCTACTGGGAAGTGTGAGACAGTTTGGAAATGTCTGTGCCACTGATGCTGGGTGTTTGGGGCCCGATTTATCACTGGATGCCAATCACAATCTGTGCTTTGTAGCAGAGACTGGGTATCCTAGAAAAACCACTTATCAAAGAAGTAAAGAAAAACATTTTCAACAATAAATTACTTGACTATAATATGTTTGGTGTACATTCACTACCTTGCAAATCCAGCTCTCCAAAAGCAACAAAAAAAAAATTACTACACAATGTTGCTAAAAAGTTGTCTACCTGCTTAAGAAGGAAGTCAGATGAGAGTGGTCTCTCACTGGATAGAGGGATTGGTGAAAAAAAAACTATAGGCACCAGTCACTACTGTAAGACAGTGTATGCCATATAGAATTGTAAATGTAGGGAGAGCCTAGGAGGGTGTGGCTGCATTGTGATTGGTGCTGCTATTGCAGGACCTTGGAGGATAGCCTGTTGTGCTGCCATTACTGACCCAACTAGTTCTTTGGGACAAGTCTATTATGCAGAAGCTAAAAAATGTTGACCTTCACCTTAACATCAAGTCCTAGATTACAGTCATAAAGGAATGATTCTCCTCTGCCCTTGTGAGCTGAAACACATAAGAATTTCATCTTATCATACACGAGGTGAGTCAGTCGAGTACTGGACAGGGCCAAAATGGTGACTCATTCAGCCATTTCAGAACCCACAGTAGTTTCCATTTTCAACAGACAACTGGGGAAAACAACGATGACCAGAATATCACAGAGACCCATGTTTAAGCCCTGTACTCCCTTAAATGATCTTCATACATGTCCAAAATGACAGAACAGTAGCTACTGATGGTGACCAAAGATAGCTTCCTATCATTTAAAAGCCTGAGGAACTTGGGTATTTTTGGTGCCAAGTTTTTTAATGGATTGATGTGATTTTATTTTACCATTGGGATAAAACTCTAAGGGCACTAGGCCTTCTAAGGGCTTGTTTGATATGAGCAGCATACTGGTTCAGATGGAAAACCTGAATTCATGGTTGTTTGAGTAGGCAAGTAGAGGTCAAGATTGTTCTGAGAATCTCCGCTGTTGGGTCATTGATCCATGATTTTCTCACTTAAGGAAGGTAATCAGGACAAAGTCAAGCACTCCAATTTCTTCACTTTCTGCAAGACTTTGTGAACCATGTGTGCTGGAGTGAAGGTATATGCATCAAGTCAAGTTCCAAATCAGGGAAAGGGTAGCAACTGCGCAGGCTTTTGGGTCTGTTACTGGAGAAATGGAACTCAGGAGCTTGACACTTCTCTTTGTTGCAAACAAGTCTACCAGAGGGTGACCCCAGTGAGTGTAGATTCAGCTGAAAAATGTGGTAAATTAACCCTTCAGTATGAATAAGTTGGTTTTGACAAGATGAATCTGTTAGGACAATGAGCCTGCCTGGGATGTGTCAGACCTAAAACAGATCTATCAACATGAACATCACCTCTGAAGATCCCAAACCAGATGGCAAAGGCCTGGAGGTCCTCCTTGTATCCAGATGTAGTTGAGACAGTCAGGTTGTCAATCCGAATTAGAATGCCCTTCCCAAATAACACTGCCATATAATGTGGGTGTGCCAGGCCCAAAAAGTTGGCATCTGTGCAGCTGGTTATCTCCAAGTCCAATCCGATCATGTGATGCCCACTGTAAGCCAGCTGAGATCCTCCATTTGCAGAGATGTGACTTTATGAATTCTGAAACTTTGTTTCATTCACTGGGTAGAGCTTTTTGGCCGCAACTGTGTGAGGAAGATCATCTAAAGTGGTGTCAAAAACATGAACAGCCTCGAGCAATAATGTCTCTGCCACATTAAGGAGACTCAAGGGGCAAAGAAAAGTTTGGGCTTGGATGCAAGTCTTTAAGCAAATGGTGGACACCGTCAAGATGATGCTCTGAGCATATTCCTGAAGTAGAGAGACCTGGTTCAAGCAGATAGTGAATTCCATGTCCATGTGGATGAAGTGTTTAGATATGGTGAGATCAGACTGTCCTGCTGACAAGGAATTCAAGGCATAGCAAAAAGGTGTTACTAAATTTCATGTCTTAATGTAAAATGTAACTCATTGGATATTTTTCAGCATGTAATACAGGTAGTTGGATGTCATGAATGTGGAAGTGACCAAGAAATATGACACAAGACAGTGCATGATTCCCATCAAGACCCATGTTAAAGCCCAACATATCTACCCAGTCACTGTAACTTGTATCAGGTCATGGTGAGTAAGTTAAGAATACAGTGTCACTGGTGCTGTACTGGAGAGCAAAAATATGATCAGTTGGGAGGTTATGATGTCAAGGCACCAAGGATTATCCATGTCTAGAAGCCAGTTATAAGTATACTGGGAACTACGATTACTCTTCTTGGTTCTGGAAGTCATTTAGTAAGGCTGCAGCAACACTGGAATTGAGCTGGTCCTAAGCCAGTTTGGGTCCAAAATTTAGGACAGATACAACGTATCCATGACATGATCATTGTAGCCAGAACCACTATTTGTAGATGCTGATTGTATTCAAGCCAGTGTGCCATCTAGGCCCCACTATGCTTCTAAACCACATCAAAACTGGTCCCATAGGCTGTGCCAAACTACTTGTCTGTCTGCAACAGTGGTGCTGTAACTGTCTGAGAAGCCTGTGATGATTGCACCCAAAGATTTTTCTTTTTAACTTGATTACCTTCTTCCTTCTGAGACTTTTCCAAAAGAAAGTTGATGGTGATGCAAAAGGCTTCTGAGCCTCTAATCCATATTTCTGATGCCCACTTATTGGCCTGGGAAAATTGCTTGGCATGAGCAGTCACCTCATACATTATCCATCTATTGTGCACAAATGCCAGACATATCCCGAACTACACATCATACAATGAATGCATGTGCAGTGATTATGCCCTACAGGCATGAAGCACTGTATTTCATTTTTCCCACTAGGCACCTGCAATATCAAACCCACCTGGCACCTGGAATATCAAAAAACAAATACATATACATCAAGCAACACAAAATACCTGAGAAGGGGGACATTAACAGCACTGTAATAGTTTAGAAATGTTAATTTAAAATGCACTCCTGAACTGTCCAGATACCAAAGTATTAATAATGGGCTAATTATTGTCCATCATGGTCGACCAAAAACAAAATGGCTGCTTGCTCACTTGGTTGGTTTAACACATTATTGGCTATATCATGCTGAGAAGATGGAAATCATGTGCCTTTCCCAAGGATACCCTGGGACTGCATACCCAGTCTGGCATGGGCAAGTATCACTCTTGCAATCCTTGGATTAGAAGTCCAATGCTCTACCAAAAAAGGTGCGGCAACAACAAAATAGAAAGGTCGAGCACCAAACTGACATAAAAAAAGGAACAATGATCACTGTGCACATAATTAAAATGGTGCTGACTGAATCACTGCATGACAAAATTAGTAAAGGAAGTGATAAACATTCATTAGAAATGAAGAAAAAGCATGAACAAGGTATAAAACAGGTGGAGTGTGATAACTCCAAGAATCTGTGAATGTGTAATCCACATGAACAGAAGTAGTACTTTACAACTATATGGTTTTAGATGTCAGTCCCTACACCCATGCAGAAACTAACTACTCCTCTGACTCCCTTTTTATTTATACAAGCTGACAACCTGTGCCCTAAGCAAGACAAGACAGTTGTAGTATCTTTTCTGGCTGGATCTGCTAGGTTGTGGACATACTCCTAACATTATGATCAGGTAACATATCTGAAAAAGAAATAGATCATCATACCCAGTTCCGGAAGTTGCAGGCACTGATCAAGGCTGTGCCCAAGCTGGCGTGGATATGGTCCAGGATCAGATGGCATCTGGTGCCAAGGTTTTGGACATACTCCTAACATATTATGATCAGGTAACATATCTGAAAAAGAAATAGATCATCATACACAGTCTTGGTAGTTGCAGGCATAGATCAAGGCTGTGGATGAGCTGGAGTGGATATGGTCCAGGATCAGGTGGCATCCAGTGCAAAGGTTGGTATTGGCTATTCTGTAGCTAGTACCATGGTTCATTTGTAACAGTGGCATGTCCATGACTGGTCAACATGAGCCATGGTACAATGCCATTAATGTCCCAATAGGCTGTAATGTAAAGATCCACTTTTGTTGCAGCAGCTAGGGCAACCAGCCCGGCTTGAACTGTGGAAAGCCCATTTATTAGAGACAAAAAGAATCAAATATACAGGTGATATCATTCAAGTGATAAACTGAACCTGTTGTTAAGAGAACACTGAATAAGAAAATTTGAGAAAATTGTAAAACTGTTCTCATTACGTAGAATAAATCAAAACATTATATAAATAATATAAATGGTCAAGTACTAAGCTGCATTTATGTACTGGAAACCATAGGGCAGGCAATTAAGATGGCATGAATTAGCTTACTATATGTCAAAGTTAAGCAAATTAAGTGCAAAATAGTGATCTATGATAAAGACCATAAGATTTTGACAGAAAAATAAAAGTATACTTTCCTGTGGTGAGAAAACAAAAGAAAAATTATTAAACTGATGGAAAAGCAAAAATGAATTCATTATTTGTACACCTTGATAAAGAGCATGCTACCAGCCTTAAGCAGAAATAGTAACCGACAATGATTGATGGAATTTGGCACAAAACCTCTACCCAAGGAGACCACTTCCACCCAGGCATGCAGATGACCTTTTTATTACTTTTGTTACTAAAACAAGCTTATAGGCATATCATGTCTATTTTGGGCTTTTGAGGGCTGCATCTGCAAGGTAGTGGAGGTACTTATAATATTATGACTCAGTAACATATTTGAAGAAGAACAATGTCTTATCTGCCTCTGGTAATGTCAAAAATAAATAATGGAGTTATTTGTAGAAAAGTTCATTTATTCATCAACATTAAGTTCCATTACATGTACCATAGCATAATTCCAGCAGCTGATTATCCAAAAAATTTTTTCATTTTGTTCTTTACTGAATTGACAAGTTCATGTCTATCACTTATATAGCTCAAGGACATTTACTTTCTGAAAATGAGTTTGACAGATATAATATCACATTTTCCTTTCAGATTCAATAAGCTTCCGACAAAGAAATGAAGGTAAGTTTTCACATCTGGTATTGAATTATGTTGTCACCTAAATCACAGTAACATTTATATTTCAATACCTTTGATATAAAGATAGCATAAAAAATTACAGAAAGTATCTGTTTCATGCTTTGTAAATTTAAGAAATAAAATTATCATTCATAATGAAGTGGTTTGACTTGTGCAGAACAATGAAAAAAGAATAAACGTTTCAGTACATCTAGGTTTACAATGAAGTCTGGCAACCATATGGTGGCTTGCATAGTTTATCTTCTGAATGACATATTTTCATCAAATGTAAAAGTGTTTGTAAGGTAAATAATTTGTTAAAAAACAAATATCAATCCAGTTTTATCAGTACCATCTACCAGTTGCAGTGTAGATTGTGCTTTAATCCCTATTCTCACCCACTCAACTCAAGACCAAGAGTTTGTGAATCCACATTCGATAGGCAGAATCTATTGTATATAATTTAACATTTATAATGTAATGTCACTAACTTTTTACACCCCAAAATAAAAACCCAGATACTGGAACAAATTTTCAGGTTTTCTGAAAATTCCAATACAGTAGTCCCCCTTTTGAACGGCCCCCCTGACCAGCGGTCACCCGCTCCTTACGGCCAGAATCCGACGGCACTGACGAATTTGTGTTCAAAAGTACCCCTCACGAAAGGCCACCCCGCTAACGCGACCAGCGGGCCAGCATATTAGTGCAAAAATATAAATTTATCCCTCACAAGCAGTCACATTTTCTTTTGTAATATGTATCCAGAACCAATTTTATTCATAACGTGTGTTAAGTAATCTGATCTCTGTTTCCCGATGTCAGGTTTTCATTCCTGAAAGAAGTGTTGACTAAAGTACATGTACCACTAAGGTTAATATTATATCATTTACACTTCACAAGAAGCCACATTTATTCCATAAAGCCGAGAAAGACTCAAATTTTAATCCATATAAAAAGGTAAGTACACGTAATCCAATTAGCCTTACTGCTGTGTTATCATGAGATGTCCAGTTTAGTCACTCTGATAATTGTTAAGATTACAATTATTGAACAGTAGTAACAGTTGAGAAGTGGCGGTATTGATGTACAATACAAAAGTCAGCGGGGAAAATGGTTTGATAGCCTTTATGGCTTCCCTTAGTAAGATGTTGAGCTTGTTCATTTTCATAATTAGTGGTTGAAACTACTGACAATAATTGTCAAGATTACAAATCCTAACGGCCGCGAGGTGCTATTGTTCAGCTCAAATCTGCGTACATATCGAAGTCATTTTGGCTTCTCTCCTTTAGTGTAAAGAAATGTAAACACAAATAGGGTACCAGACTGCGACTAATGAATCACGTGACAAGATCGCTGCCTTTAAAAAAACACATGGCATTTTGTTTAAATGCAGAAAAGTTGTTTTATCAGTCTTGTAGTTGGCAACACTGATGATTACAACCAGGCGTAACTGTCAAGATCATAACAGGGTCAGCATAGTCTAAAAATAGATTTTTGCAGACACACAAACAGAGAACTTAGCCTTGAACAAAACAGGGTACCAGACAAAGACCGAAAAATCACGTGACAACACATTCCTTTACGAAGAAGGCATTTCATCCACTCTACAAAAGTTTCGTCTGCATAATTAAATCGCATACAGTTAGCAACATCTGAATAAATCATTACAAAACATTAACATGTCATCACCTAAATCGAGACGATTATTTTAGAAAAAAGTCGGTTATTCTACTCAACATCGGGTGAAGTGGGGAGGGGGAACCTGCCAAATGATTTTAGGTAAAAAGACTCGAATAAAACAATTTTATGTTGAAAAGACTCAAATAAACAACATCATAACCGATAAGGAGGTTATTCAGCAGCAGTGGGAAAATGGAGCAAATGGAAAGAGAATTATGTATGTACCAAGATTTAAATGACATTTTTGAATGGTTTTGCAATGTGCATGACAACAACACCCGCTTGCATATCACGCTTACACAAGAATAAGAACTATTAATGCATATTCAGTTGAAATAAGTCTATTATTATAACAAGAAGAACCTTTTAATAATTAATGTTCCTTTTAAACGAAGATATTAAAATGCTTTGAAGAATGTAGCTTTCTTACTGCGTACATTACATATACTTCTCTCAAAAAATTTAGTCCCCCTCTGGAAAGGCCATCCGTCTTATAAGGCCACTTTCCCGGTGCAGAAGGGGTGGCCGTATAAGAAAGGGCAGGAAGTTTTTCTCAATAAACTGTCCATGTTATAAGTTTTAAAGATTCCTTGGACTTCTACATTAGACTGATATGATCCAGTAATCATCTGATCCAATATAGCACAAAGCTGATAAAGAGTTATTGAATTTCTTTGTTGGCAGACTTGATAAATAACTATCTAATTAATATCTTAAATATCAGGTTCGAGTCTAGGATTCGGCGAATGTGGATATGTGAGAAAGCCTGCCAGTAGCTTCTCGTGGGTCGGTGGTTCTTTCCGGGGATTTCCCGGTTTCTTCCTCCACCATTAATACTGGCCGCCATGTATAGCCTATCGTGTGCTGAAAAATGGCGTTAAGCCCCACCACAACAACATCTTAAATATCATAACAACTGCCTTCAGGACTTTTCAAACATCACTGCTCATTATTCTGGGATAATAGAAACTTTTTTCTTTTTCTGTCCAAAATCACATGCTTTCCTTGTGAAGTGTATATGAATAGTTGCAAAAACAAGAAAAAAGGCCATAAGTAAGCATAACACTGCTAAATTACAGTTTCTGCACTGTTTAGTGACTTTACACATAATACATGTACAAAACATAGTAAAATTCAGCCAAATTATATGTTTACTATGTCAAACTGCAACAGACCAACAACATGCACTCTCAAGTGTAATAGATCTAGTGTAAAGCTATCGCTGAAATGAAGCAAACTGGAGAACCATTAGAAAACTAATGACTTAAAATGGGAAAACACTTAGCCTTGCATGGACAAGGACTGAGACTTGAAGACAGCACTGAAGCAGTGTAAAGCAAGTGTTACCAATATGCTATCTTTGCTCCTATTTAAATTCACAGAATGTTCAATAATTTTCCTTAGACACACCAATATTTTTACCAATGAGATCAAAGAAGTTGCCAATATGCACTTTTCTCTGGTGTTTCCCAAAGTACTGACAATTTAAAAAGTTATTTCTCAAAATATCTCTCTGAGTCAACAAATTTTTATCAGATAGGGATGTTTCAAACTTGTTCATTCAAGATTTAGATGCAGCACAGAAAATCATAGATACCCTGTGGATGCACTTTATTTTACATCCAAGACTGCCTAAGGCCATTTGCAGCATTATTATGATTAACAGGCTCATATCTTAAAAAAAATCTGTTTATGCAGCATTACTCTAAAGTAATGTCATCATAAAATACACTACTTCATAATAATTGTAATCTCAATCTATACCATCACCAACCCCTCAATGTAACTTAATTTCAACAGTTCAAATATTCTTATGTAAAGGTCAGTGCTGGTAAATGGTTCAAGTTGAACTTCATTGTGTGCATGAACATTAAGTGCTGATGCAAATGGTATAGCCATTTTTTTGTTAGATAGCAGTGGCATGAGAAAGGGTCTCTAAAGATTCAGTAGTACAACTGCTGATGTGTTTCATGTTTATGTGTATTTAAGCAAAATATTACTCATGACAAATTATGTGCAAGTCCTGGGCCATCCTATGATGAATTTTAATTCTGGTTGATACAGAAACAGAAAACAGCTGTTGAAAATAGAGCAAGTGAAAGCATCTGATGATAATACTACAACTGTTGATATTACTGCAGCAGAAATAGCTTTTAACAAGGCTGCAGCATAAAACAGCTGTTCATAATAATGCAGCTGAAACAGTTGTTGTGAAGTAAAATGCAACAATGCACTAAAAAAGGTAGCAACATCATTTCCAAGTATTCAGGTAAAACACTGTACAGTTTAATATGTTTATACCGCTTTTTTTGTGTGCTGATGTATTTCTGCTGTCTAAATCTAGAGCGTCGAAGACCTCAAAGTCCGACTTTCTGACATGGACGACATTGTTAAAGGTGCCCAAATTGTTTGATACAGTTGGCTGGAAAGAAAATACACAGTACATTAGTATACAAGAGAAAAATTCTATGGTTGATGCCACAAAGGGATACTTTACCACTTTTTTTGTGTGGAGAATTAAGACTGTCCAAATCCAGTGCCTCAAATACTTCAAAGTCTGATTGTTTAACTCTCATAACATTGTTTAATGTGCCCAAGGAGTTTGGTTTTGCTGGCTGAAAGGAAAATATCACATGTTCATATATAAAATCTGTATAGAAATGAACCCTTAATTTAACATTTTATATCTACTGGTCATTCAAAAACAAGAAAAAGTTTTAAAATAATATCCCCAATTTTACCACACTGTACAAAATCTTCAATGTTTTTGATACAATGGGCTAAAAATAAGACAAAAAATGACCTGGTATATCAATGAATAGATTTTATATAAAAAAAATTAAAAGATTTTACTTTGACAATGCTCTATTTACATAAATACAAAATTTAAGTACAGATTGAACAGTTCACAAAAAACTAAATGAGAACCTAATTTTGTGACTAATTGTACTGCAATGTGCTATACATAGCATGAATCACCTAGGCACTGAACTTTCAGACATGATGCCCTTGCAAGCTTTCTGTGCAGCTGCCATTATGTCATAACTCCAGGGCTCAAAATAAGGATTATTTTTTGCTAATCCACAGGATCACCCAGTAAATATTTGTACTTATCCTGCCTCAATTTCACTGATCCTGCTAAAATCAAATGGAAGTCAGTTCAGTTTCTAATTCAACATTTACTACTCATTAACTGGAAGTGATAATGACTGTATTTCTCCAAAAAAGACTCCCAAAAATGAAGTAACCTGCATACTTTTGTTCTTCTCTGAATACTCAGTACAGAAAGTGCACAACATCACTGCCCACCCTGGGTCATACTTCACCCATATGTGCTCATTTTACCAGCATTTCTGGTAATTTCTTAGTCTTTTCTCTTGATCGTGTGTGTGTGTGTGTGTGTGTGTAATTTGGATTTTTTAACGTAGCTTTAACAATTTTTCAGTCATACCGCTATGATGTCTGCAGTGTGGCAGTTTATTGTGATGTCTAGCACTGGGGCATCATGCCACAGACAAATAGCATGATGTCCCACCCAGTCACAATATCCTGACACCAGGCCAACCCCTAACACTAACCTCTTAATGCTGAGTGCCAAGCGAGGCAGCTGTTAGTACCATTTTTATAAGTCTTCGTATGACTTGGCTGGGGATTGAACCCACGACCTCCTGCATCCGAGGCAGATGCTCTAACCACTAGGTCACCAGAGTGGTCTTTCTCTTGATCATATTTGCAACTACAATACCTTCTCTTCATCTAATTTCTGTGATTTCATTGGTGGTTGCACATATTGCAAACAATTCCAGATGTTTCTAATTGTCACAGTACTATACATTCAATGTTTATCAACAATGAACAATTAAAACACCCAGTTCGGTATAATTCTGGATTAATGAGTTGACAAACTGGACCTTTTCAGATTCATCAATACTATCCTGATATTTTGTTATCATCAGTTATGAACTTAGTTCTTTGAGGCAGTACACCAGGTTAGTTCCATATGTGTGAAGACTGTTTTGACAATAATTACACTGATTTACTTGATGAGTGGTTTAACAGGTGTCAGTATAAGCCATGAGCATTTTGTTTTACCTCATCAAGTGCTGAATACTGGCAGGTGCTCAATAAATAGATCAATCAACCAGAGGATATGCCAAATACACTGAATGGTTATAATAGCGACCAGAGATAATTTTCACTGCTCCTATGGATTAGTGATGGCTGGGTTTTAGTGCTCTCTCAGCAAAATTACTAACTGTGGGACAACAGATTAGCACTAATTTCAAGCCCTGTAACCCACAGCAAGTGAGCAATACTACCAGGCAGCAGTTTATTTGAATCTAAAACATGGTAAAGTTAGATTAGCAGGTGAGCCAAATGAGTGATCAGCCAACACTAATTACTAACCAATGCTAATATGCCTTTTCACTAGCCAAGATTCAAATATGATAATCCTAAATACACCTTGCCTCCTTTGGCATGTAATTCCAACTAACCAATAGCATGTAATATCAGCTGAACATGGTGGAGGCAGCTGACTTCAAAAGGATACTTTAGTTTAACATTGAGAGTATGATTACATACCAACGGAAGCCATTACAGGTGTATATGAGTTAAAGGTATTTGTACAAACACAGACCAGCAGTGGAAAATTGCTTATTTATTGGTCCATTCAAGTTGTGTGCTCCCCTTGTCTCAATCATGTAGAACATTGTTCAAATTTGAATAACTTAATTTTGATTGGATGAAATGATCCAATAAAATTCACAGATCCGAAGCACAGAAATATCTGCACAATATGCCAAAGTGTAGATAGGGTTATCATATAGGAATCTTGGCTAACGAAGATGGCTAATAAGTAACTCAAACTGCGTTGGTAGTTAGTGTGCTATATCTTGATTGAAATGTGTGGGTTATAAACTAGTCATTTGGATCAGCTACCATGGAATGCCCTTGGGCAAAGCACTTGACTTCAACTGCCTCTGCACTGAATAACCTATGTGTGTTGCTATGCCATAAAACACCAAATCAAAACATTTGCATTATCAGTTTGTTGGACCTTGGAACCAAAATCGATCTGTAACCTAAATATTTTTTGCTACAAAACATTACACATATCTAAACTGCTGTAACTGCATTATCTTTTTTCATTCCATTTAATCTAAACTGTTTGTGACTTAACTACCTTTCATTTAGATTAAAATTTCAGTCTATGCCCCCACCCCCACAATTTTTTAAGGTATTTCCTAATAAATAGACATGGCTATAACTGCTCCTAGCCAGCTGCACATAACCTTACTTCACTGGCGTCATGCACCCACTGGCCATCTACAAAGAACTTGTATTGGTGATCTCCCTCAGGCAGATCCACAATAGTGTAGAAATCACCATGACTGCAAGAGAAGAAATGGCATTGAAATACAAGTAAATTTAACACCTACCAAGGGTACTGCAAACAGCACATGATAATGCCCATCTGGAGATCTTTTCCCTACTAATGACACCAACCTTTGAGCCAATGACTAGACCATTGTACATCTAGGTATGCACCTCATTTAAGTTTCATCAAAAATATTTAATTGGTTTCAAAAATGATAACGTATGAAAACAGCCCACTGACTTTATATTAAATTTATTGTGACCTCAGTTTGGCATTGCTTTATACAGTGAAGTATGTCATTGGCCCATCACAATGGCCATATGGTTTCAGATCTAGGAAGTTTAAATTGGAGAAAAATTTGTTACATTATCTAGAAAAATCTTTTACTTGCATAAAGTAAATCCCATATAACATATTTATAAAACATATTTTTCATTTAATTTTTACTTTATTGGGGTTTAAAACAGGATTTACTTTCCAGTTCAACTTAACAGAAGCATGCCTTGATGGGATAAACACTCTAGTAGTAAAGACAAATTTCCAGGAATCCAGGCTAAGGCAATTTCTACTTTTTAACTGTCAAGTACTGAAACCATCTCTGATATTTTTGGATTACCTATTTCAACATAACCATCCGTTCAAGATGGCCCTAGCAGTAGCCACAGTGTAAGAAATGTTGGCACCTTTCTCGTTTAGGATCAATTGGTTATCAATATAAGAGGTATTATGGTGAAATTCACATGTCATTATGCCCTTAATTTCAGATGATTAGCAAGAACAAGATTTTCAAAATGGCTGCTGCCACAGTGGCCATACAGGTTGTCAGATTGGTACCATTTTCATTTAAGATCAAATAGATATCATAATCTTTTGATGAAACCCATGTCAAAATACCATTCCATTTACAATGAAAAGCAAAAAGATTTTCATGTCTGCCATGGTGGCTTTTTTTGATATTAGATCTGCACTATTTCTATTAAGGACCAATCAGACATAACAAGTCTTACACTGAAAACCCCATGATTATCCCATTCAGGAGAAGTAACAATAAGATTTTCGAGATGGCAGTTGTTGTCGCCATACTCGATGTCCAAATATTGCCATTTTCATTTAGGACCAACTAGACCTTGGGATGAACATGTGTATAAAGTTTCATGACCATGTTCCAAGTTGTTTAGGATGAGTAGCAATGACAATCTTTTGCTAACAGACATATGGACAGTCAACAGACATCAGACAGATGTCGGAAAATGGACCATCCCATAAGCTCTTCTCATTTATGACCAGTAGAGCTGAAACTGTATGTTATTTTTACATTTTTTATTCAAGTAAAATGTCTTGGTTCAATAATAATTGTAACAAAACCAAATTTTCACAAATACGGCAGAGGCAAGTAGCCTTCTGGAGAAAATTCCAAGAAGACAACAGAGTTTATTCTAGAACTGAATATTTATTTTAAAAAAGGATGAGGTTCTGATGATCTGAAAAATGTGAGACACTGTTTTGACACATTCAGTTAACTTCTGGCACAGTCTTAAAACAATTTTTTGTGAATCCCACAATTGCACTTTCTACAACAGACCCGGTTTTAACTTTTAGAATACTTTATCAGTAATTATCAATATCATAAAAGTTCAGTCTTTACTTTGTTTGATGTTCTTATTTTAAATAAGAACTAGTCAAGTGGAAATTTCATCTGAAACAAACAGAACATAAATAAATAATGTATAAGAAAGTAATTTATAAAGTTATCCACTACACCAATCAAGTACCAGTGGCAGGACTGCAATCAAATAAATAATGTCTTCTGACAATGAACAAGTTATTTTGTTACCATTTGAATGTTGGAATTAATCTGTTCCTTTGTTATTGATTTTGTCAACTTTTAAAATTAAGAATATTAAAACAAACTGAATCTGTATTGCATCCATTTAGGTAAGTTACTGATAAAATTGCATTTAATACACAATTCCATATTCTGTATTATATGTACAAACAACAATCTGTTATCAGTTGGACACCCTAAATGACACGGTTATTCACTAACTTGTCCCGAAATGGTCTGCATTGTCCTAAATTTCAAAATTGCTTTAGGGTAACTGTCATGGGTCTAAGTGAACCATTTGAAACACTCGGAGGTTGAATGGCACTTTCACTACTTGCATTTTTTTCATTAATGGAAAACAAAAAGACACCTTGCAAAATCTGATTTCTTTGGGTTTTTTTAATGAGTTACCATTATTAATTGTAAAGCAATCCATGAGTTTTGGAATAAGATGGAAGTATCATGCTTTTATCAGTTTGATTAATAATTGATCATTATTTTGAATTAAATAATCTACATGCACAACTCAATTGTTTTTTCTTGATTATACATGTAACGGAGTCCAATTCGTACATACATTCAAGTTTGTAGTTTTGGAACATGAAAGTTTCCTGGACTGAATATAAATGTATTAGAAACAACCATTCCATTTTGTAGGGAATAGTCAAGCTAATATGAGACACAAATATCTGCAACAAGGAATATACACAAGAGCTGGAATTGCACTTAAAATAGGAAAACATTCAGTAGCCTGAAAACAAAATGGAGGCATCAACTCCAGAAAAGGCAAAAGTCAACTTTACCACGCACAGTGTGAACTCTGCTAAATGAAGATACTGAAACAAAATTAAGTAGTCTTAGTAAAGATTTGCTGTGTACCAAATTTTGCACCCCCCCCAATGATGCAGAGTCTGAAACTCATTTTTGCACAATTCACTCTAAGAATATGCAAGTGTTAAATATGAGCTCTAACAATATGCAAGAGTTATTTCAAAAGTTCTGAATATTAATGCACTGTACAGCAAAGTTCTTTATTAATAAACAGTATGTCAGTGCATACCCTCAAAATATGCCCCTGCACCTTTACACACTTTCTCAGTCTGATTAACCAATTATTAAATGCTATTTTGTATTTACTCTTTGGTATGCTTTTCATACACACTGGAAAATTGTACTTCAAACTGCATGGCAGCTTTCAAACTGTCTACCCCATAACGTATCTTTGATAACTGGATTCAGCCAAAAATCACTTGGAGCTAAATCTGGGTTGTATGGAGGATATGGCAAAGTTTGGGATGCTGTGTTCCTTCATGAAGTCTGTCATGATGGCAGATTTATGTAGAGTGTGTTGTCATAGAATACAGGGATAGAGGTCATCCACATATGATGTCACACAATTTTTGCCATTTTTTGACCACCCTCCCCCCTCGTCACACTTCGTCACAAAAACCCAGACCCCCCTCTATGTGACGTCACAAATCTCTTGCAATATCTTTCTCTCACTTAGCACAGACTGAAGTGAAGGGCAATAAAGATTGTAGGGAATTGTCCGAAATGTGTTTGCTGACCAAGGTAGAATGTCTTCCGTTTTGAGACTGAGTTGCAAATAAGGATGGAAATTTGTGCAAGGCTCCATCTGTTGCTTGTTCTGGAACTTTAAGTCCTTCACGTTTGAACAAGAGGTAGGAGGAGGAAAAAATCTGTCTTCTATCACGGTGAAGTATGAGCTGCGTGCTTTCAAACAGCATATGTTGTCACACTTCATGTTCTGAAGTATTGGCTTGAGCAGACAAGGGTGTCACACCAGTTTTGATCTCTACACAATATATCCGGTTCCATGAGCTTTGAATTTAATGGATCCATATACTCAGCAATGGTTGGGTAACTGTCTACAGTCAACTGTGACCATATTTCGACCAACGTTTTTCCCGCAAATTCAAAGTTTTTCTTTTCTAGCTCAATGTCTATTGTCTTACCTCATTCGTCTAAATGGCTGCCATAGTTGTCATGCTGTAACATTAATCCACTCAATTCCCTGCTCAGTGGTGCCATCTTTGTTCTCCATTCTGTTAAAAAAGCACTTCGTCCCCGAGCATTTGTTGCAATGAAGACAGAGTCAAGATCATGTTTCAAACAATGGTGGATGGCAACTGTAATGACTTTTTGATACCGTGGGTTTTCATCCGGCCCACCATCAACAGTAAACACGAGAATCGGCTTCACCAATTTATCAATACCAGTCCTGGTTATGGTATCGAAATCTGTCATACACAGCAACTTTTCAAAGTCAAAACCATGGCTGAGTGCTGTTGATGCGGAGTGTTTTCCAGATTGGATGGCTATAAATGTTGGGCCAGAAAAGCCAACAGCGTCTCTGTTTCCAAGGTCACTGCGATGGATCTCAATGCCGACATACACCCAGGGTATAACCTTGTGCTGGGCAGCAATTACCCAGTCATGGTCAGGAAGGCTTACTTTATACTCAACATGCATTAGCAGTGGACTCTGCTTATTGGTAGCAACCAGTCCAATTTGGATGCGACATTTATCATCCTGGCTGATAAAACAAACCTCATCCAGTCCAAGCATGGAAGAGAGTTCTTCCAAATGTCTTATTGTAGCTATGCAAAACTGGCCATCAATATGTTTAGTGTGATAATCATTCTGAGCTCTAATTAACTTTACTGGGACAGTGGTTACACGACGCTTACCTTCTTACGACGAACTACACTTAGGAAGTAGACGAAGATTGAGCCCACTTCGACTTATATTGAAGCCATCATTTTTTAAATGCTCTGTTAATTGATCCAAGGTTTTGATACTTCTGTAGACTTCGAACTGTGTTTTTTCATGAGAAGCTGAACCATGCATTGCAATATCCAGTATAGTTTGCAAAAGCAATGGTTGTTCCTCTTCAGTTTTTGGCTGACCATATCTGGCCCTGATATTCAGTTTTGTGTGCAGTTCAGAATTATTATCTTCCAATAAAGCATTCAGTTTTGATTTTTTTTAAATCCCTTGCTTTCTGGGATCTTCTATGATCATCAATCTTCCTTTAGTGTCTTTTCTTACTCAGTTTTTGTTTTTTGTTTATCTTTTAACTCTAAGTTCTGCTCATTTGAAAGTAGTCCTTGTTTCTGCCGATTATACAAAACAAATGAGGTCAGAATTTATAACATCAATTTGGGACTTCAAATGTAATTGGACAGTAGCATTTCTCGGAGTAACCAAATGGCTTGTAGAAAGCAATGTTTCAGAAGTAATGATATTCAAGACATCAGTCAGTTGTTCATTGGACTCTAAATTATCCTGAGTAGAAACTTATTTTGAAACTGATGGTGCTTGTTTTGTCCAAAAGTTAAGAAGAGATCATCTTTTTCGTAACAGAAATTGCCTTGAGCTCTTGCAACATATGGTTAACTTTTTCAGCCAAATCTGTGTCATTCTTGATACTACTCCACTTTATAATAAGTTCATCTTGGCACATCTTCTTGGTTTTTATAGGATATGCTAGCACATTAAGCATTAAATAGAGACTGATATAATTTATTTTTATCCATTGCTATGGGCTGCATAAAAGTTACGAAAATTAAAACTAACACTGGACACCTTACGTTGAATGCTTTCAATAGCATAAATGTTACTAGTACCACTGGCTCAGTCCTCAAAGTTCTTCTCTCACCTCATCCTGTCTTTTCTAGACTGCTTTTTTTAATGTCATCAAGCTTCAAAGACTCTTTGTACAAGTAGGACCATTGATTATCTAGCACTTCAGTGGTGTCAACAAAACAAATTCAATAAAAAGAAAGAAAAGAAAAAACTAACATTTGATATGTTTATTCCCTTTAATGTGCAGCGTCCCAGCACAACACAGGGCCCAACCTTGGAGCTACTCAACTAATTACATTTGTTGTTTTTTCACATAAAAAATGCTAAAAGATTAAACGTTCACTGCGGACCAAATACCGTCTTTTAACTTGCTAAACTCGTGTCTTTGACCTTGTCGGACTGTTGTCAGGATGGTGACAATCTGTTAGCCAATTATTTTACTTTCTAAAATATAAGTTTAATCACCAGTAGGCAAGCAGTTTATTTAGTCTACATTTTGTTTTTAAAGTGTGTATTACATTATATTAAAAAAAGAATTACATGATTAAGAAAAACAACAGTTTAAACCAGTAAAGGTTATAACAATTATCCAATGTTTCATCTGTGATAACAATATTAACATTAAGTCGTCCATGAGAGATGTTACCTACTGCAGATAAAAATGGACTGAAGATGGAGATCACAATATCTTTTTTGTTCTGACACTAATTTTGAAAGAAGCATTCCACACTCATATTTATTGTGATGTTACATTTCTTCAACCCTGCTTCCCCTCTTGTCACACTATGTCACAAAATTTTGACCCCCTCCCCCCCATGCGTGAGGTCATATGTGAACAACCCCTTACCTTGGGTACTGGTGCATAGACAGGTAGTTCGAAAGTGTTCAAAACTTTTGGCAAAACTTTGACAAAATATAAGCTGTCCAGTGACACTAGCGGAGAAATGCAAAAGGTATCTAGACAACCAGACACTTGCATTGAAAAATAAATGCATATAAAACTCTCTTGATATTCCGACTACATCAAGAAATTTGTGGTTTCTGAATAGTTCCTCCAATCTGAACTTTACTGTTTTCTCTTGAAGCGGGATCAAAACAGTAAATTCATGTTTCATCACCTGTGATAATTTTATTCAAACATCTGTAGTCATTATTTTCACATTTGGTGAATAGCTGTTTGGCAATTTCAATCAAAACTTTCTGCACTTCAAATGATACTTCAATACATTAAAAACAACTTACAACTTATACCTGTCATAACAGAAATATTTTCCATTGTGTATGGAGTATCTTAATTACCAACATCACAGAAGACACTACCCACTCACCAATCACACAAAACAGTCATCCAGAATGTCTGTCACATGCATGGATTCGCAACAATATCCTCACTCATTAACTTAATACAGGGTTCCCACACTTTCGATTTGGAACTCCAAAAATGACAACTTTTTTCAGTTCCCCCCCCCATGAAACTGAATTTTTTTTAGTGTTCACTTATTACCCTTACTTAACAGATCCAACAACATTTTAGCTTTGAAAATATATAGTTGATTTTGTTTTAATACTAAGATGTTGTTGTTGCTGTTCTAAGGTTTAACACCATTTTTCAGCACAGGATAGGCTATACATGGCGGCCAGTATAAATGGTGGAGGAAGAACCCGGGAAAACCCCAGAAAGAACCACCAACCCAGGAGAAGCTACTGGCAAGCTTTCTCACATACCCACATTGGCCGAACACGAGAATTGAACCCACGCAAACAGATCACAATTAATAGTTCCGGTTCAGTACCCACGAATGTAGTCCCAGTCTAGTTTTAGATCATTTTTTCCTGTCTCCGTTTGGTGGTGATACAAGAGTCAGATTTAGGCATTCTTGGTAAGGATTTAAAGGCAATTGTTTATTCTTTAGAATATGAGCTTATGGTGTGGTTGTCTGTGTGTATTTCGGCGACAGTGCACAGTGAATAATAAGGCCTTGGTGATGATCCGGAAGTGAAATCTGTGTTCCATTGCATGGTGTTTTGTTTACAATTCAGCCTCTCAAAAAAATGCAGGTCAACCCCTGACAAGAACTTCACCGTAAAGTCATCTTTGAAGGTATTTTAGATTGACATATGATTTGTATTGATTGTCACACAGTGGAAACTTCAGTACTGAGAAACAAATGTAGAGAATATATAGTAAAATTAATTGTGTTCTATGGCCTGTCAGTGCAGTATTTGAGTAAAGTTTAAACTGGTATAAAATCTTTATTATTAAAAATAGACACATGAAATTTTAATATGTTATGTATAATGACTTTAAATATATAAGAATGAAATTAAAAATAAAAAATTGATTTTTATTTTAAAAATTTAAATGAAATTTTAAAAAAAAATTAAAAAATAAAAATTTTCCACCAAAAATGCACATATATAATATTTATTGGGAATGATATTAAATGATATCAGCATGTATATAATCCTACACCATATACAAGCTCAAATGATGGATATTTGTCAAAAAAAAAAAAAAAAAATATCTTTGTAAGTCAAAATGAGACCTTCATTTAAAATACATGAAGACAAAATTCTATTTTGTATTGTACCTTTAGGTCATTGAAACTATTTATTTGGGGTCCAAGAAGTTAATTTATGTGTTTATGATGGGGTGACTTCCTGAGTAACACATATCTGCTTGTATAGCTATCAGTAATTGTTTATAAACATAGTTATAGGGTATTTAGTGAGAGGATAGAGATGAAGACTTTATACTAGAACCTGCTCAAGTTCTCTACAAAATCATATTAAGCTGTCAGAGAATGAAATACAGGTCAGTGGGATAAAATATACTTTCCCCAGGTATATTTACCCTTGCATGTAAGAAAACAGCAAAAGGATGTAAGTTGAACACAGAATGCATTCCATTTTATTGTTCAGTTTCTTTAAGATATTGATTGATGTAGTGCGGCACTGTGGCCTAGATGATATTAAGGGAATTCTAATGATCCATTTTGCTTTATGCATTATTAATTACTAATAATATTTGTTAACTGACACTCTAAAGATTACATAAGAAATATTCAAACAGATTATTTGAATTTAACTTTGTACAACTAATTTTAACATGGTTACATAGCTGACATGAACAAATATGCATATATTTTAGAATGTTTGGGATCAAAAGTTGACATTCAGTACATCATATAGGCTGACATAGTACCTATAGTGAACCTGTAAGGCTCAGTTCTGGCTGTGTGCACTCCAAATATCCAAGATGTTATTTTCATCATGAATATGCCTCTGTATGGTAACATATTTCAATTTAGTACTTTGACAGAGTGCGGTATTGCAGCATCAGCTGATATCTGATTCCACTGAATCATTGAGCTTAATAACTGGTAACCAACACTCTTAAAAATAGACTAAAAATGCTCAAACAGATCATTTGAATTATGTTTGCACATGTGATTTTAATAAGTACATTGCATATGTCCCACACATGCAAATGTCCATCCTTGTTTACAAGTTTTGGGGATCAGAATTTCACATTTGGTTGATGATATAGGATCTGTTGGTACCTATAGCTGATCTGTGTGGCCACATTTGGCTGTATTCACTCGCAATATCCAAAATTGTTATTTTCCTCATGAATAAGATTGCTTATAGTAATAAATTTTAATTTGGTACATTGTCATTTGACTTTCCAGTATACTGGTATGTACTAATGTTTGCACCAATGATCAAACCTCGCCATTCCATCATTGCCTTAAACTTGATGATAATACTCTACCTGATTAGTTATTTAACCTGTAAATGGCTAAATATGCTTGTAGAAACCTCATCTATTTTTAGGATGCATTTATCACTTTAATACATGCCCACTGCTTCACATTTCTGAGTGTCACTCTGTCAAGTTTACTATTTTTTCCCATGTTTGCAACCTGAATGTTATTTTGAAATCACCATATCCAACACATTTTAATTTCATTTGCCTACATCTTACTGTTTTCTAGAATTAAGTGAAACATGTTATATATTTTCAGGTCTGGCCTGGTATCTGGAACAAAGTGTTAGAGTTGGATCAGTTTGGAAGCTCTCCAGTAGTCCGGTGGTGATAGCAAGGTCTCATAAAGGACATGTGCAGTGTACTGCTATAAGTGACCAAGATTAGTTCATATCAGCACACTGATATACAGCACCTCAAAGACATGGCTTAGATCTTCATGAGAGAGATTCGCACCATTGTTCAGTAAGGTGGAACCTCCCTGAAACTGTATTTTCCTATCACATTGTTGACTTTTGTAGTTATCGACATTAAAATGGAATGCATTTTTGCTATAAAACATGGTAGTGGTCCCACCAAAACTTTAAATTTGAGTGCACTATTAGTTATACAAACAACTGCCCAAGTACCTGACACAATAAATGTGGAACATAGCACCTGTCATTGTTTCTTTAGTGTGTACACCTATATGCATCTGGATAGGCATATTGCAATTTGCTGCCAAAATCACTGTGAGCTATCATGCTTCAGTACCCCTGGGAAAAATGTTATCAGTTGTACAGACCCAAACTACCATTTGTTTTAAATACCATTCATTAATCAACTTTGCTGCCTTAAATTTGTCAAAATGAATCTTATAACTTGTGTGAAAATTTAATTTTTTTAAAAAATTTAGTTTTTAAAATTTAAATGTTTATTTAAATTTCCATTAAAATTTAATATATCATTATTTTTAAATTTCAAACATATTTTCAGACAGGCCTTATCATGTATTACATTTAGGTTTTTACTGCATTGAAAAATTCCTGTAATTAAGGAAGATATAGCAAATTTAGTTTTGGTTTCTCAAGAACACTTGGACCACAACTTGCACCCTGTGGAACACCACCACTACACACTTTCTGACAGCTGTCACATGTCTTGTTTGCAAGGAAATTCCAAAAGACTTCATGTTTAAAGTTGAAATAAGTGTGGCATGCAAGTATAAAAGTTTGACTAAAATTGGCCATACAAATTGGGCCTTTCAGGCCTTAGGTCACAATTAATAGTTCCGGTTCAGTACCCACGAATGTAGTCCCAGTCTATTTTTAGATCATTTTTTCCTGTCTCCGTTTGGTGGTGATACAAGAGTTAGATTTAGGCATTCTTGGTAAGGATTTAAAGGCAATTGTTTATTCTTTAGAATATGAGCTTATGGTGTGGTTGTCTGTGTGTATTTCGGCGACAGTGCACAGTGAGTAATAAGGCCTTGGTGATGATCCGGAAGTGAAATCTGTGTTCCATTGCATGGTGTTTTGTTTACAATTCAGCCTCTCAAAAAAATGCAGGTCAACCGCTGACAAGAACTTCACCGTAAAGTCATCTTTGAAGGTATTTTAGATTGACATATGATTTCTATTGATTGTCACACAGTGGAAAGTTCAGTACTGAGAAACAAATGTAAAGAATATATAGTAAAAGTAATTGTGTTCTATGGCCAAATATACTGGCCACCATTTGTGGCATTAAACCCACACAAAAAAAAAAAAAAAACCAAAGAAGAATGCCTTATATACATATCATCCAAAACTGCTAAGCCACCTGTTAGGCAAGGCTGTAAAATCAATCCCAAATTCCACTGATTGCTATTAGTATGTTGTTTCATATTTCTAATGGCTTTAAACAGATATCCCAGGCAGAACCTTCTTCATCTTCTCTGAACTGGAGATAGTAGAGGTTTGGGCTCCAAAGGCTGCAAATTTTCCTTGCTTATTTTGAACCTTTCATATTAGTTCCGAGTTCATCGTGAATACTGTAAATATTAGTTTTATTTTTGCAGCAATATTGGCTCATTTGATTTTTCAATTCATTTGTGAAGTTTTTATTTTGCTTATGTTAATTATAACCAAGTTGGACAACAGAACAAAACTAGAAATAGTCAGAAAATAAGAAAGCACAATAATAACCAATTAAAAGCCATGCTAATAATTACAGCACATTTAAAAAAAAAAAATGCACACTCTAATAATCAATGTCATTTTCCAAGGTAGGGAAATAAAAAGTATTTGTTATGTCAACTGATGGTCATGATGTATATAATCTCTCTCACTCTTTCATATTTGCACATGGAATAGAATTTAATGTCATAAAATTTGTTTTACAGATACATTGTTTTGTAATTTCATTGTTATTATAACTGGTCCATATCATATAATTATTAAACATCTGATAATGGGCTGTTTATTTTTGTATGAAAGAAGATAGTTCCTTTTGTGTACTGTGTAAAAACAAATGTTTTTTAGTTCAACAAAAGATGCAATACAAGACACCAATGAGCTCTTTTTCAAACAATTCCAATGATATCATTGAAAAAATATCCAAATGATGTTATGATTGTGTAACTAAAGAAAATGCAAAGAACAAATCTTAGTTCTTATTTTCACATTGATTAGAATATGGAATTTAGCAATTATTATGTTGCAGATGCAACATGAAGCCATATCTGCTTTTATCACAATGATTGTGAAATACTTAAATGGCTATCCAAATAATGATCATCAATTTGAAAAAATGAAATTGACATATTTTCCCTATTTTTATACATCTCAATAAAATCGTATGTAACATGAACATACTGAGTGGATCTATCCATCAGTAAGGTCTACAGCATACAACAAGCAAACAGATACATCAACTATGGTATAGGGTAGTGCTTGTTTACAAGCTGATTTATTAATCACTGCGGCAGAAAGGCACAAGTATGCAGCAAATAAGACATCTGTGGTAAAGAACGAGTTAAACATGTTACAGCTATATGCTGTTGTGATAGACTTCTATTCTATGCTCTGCACTGAATGATTAATGTGGAAATAATGCTTTTTCATGATTTGCTTTATATACCGATAAAAACCAATTTTACAACAAAAAATATCACAACTTCATTGCATTAGTTTCATTAACGTTTGTGTTTTTGAGAAGAAGCATTTTTATCAAAAGTCAATGTTTGTTTTGAAGCAGCAGTGCTAAGCATAACACTGAAGCTTGATACCTTACTAAATGAGGTACTTAACAAGCATAGCGACTGACTTCAAAGGAAGATCACTACTCAGGTGGTGCTTAATGATAAATTCACAAATAAGGAAGACAAACCTTTATCATGAAGATCTATTTAATGACATGAACAGTTATTAGCTACTGACAGAGTGCAGCCATCAATACAGAATAGACAAATTCCACACATTTAAAAACTGTCATACTCTTTAAAAATCTGTCATTTTCTATGTCTATGGATAAAGTTATAGAAGAACATTTTCAAGCATAGTTTGTGTTTCTTCTTTTTGTATTATATCAGTATATGATGCAGCTTTATTCTTACTGAATGTATATCAGTAAGATTATGATATACACACACTTTATTTTATCCCTTGCTCTAAATCATACATGTATGCTATAAATATAGTATCATGTATGGCATTCATTTGTACATGCTATTGGTTGTAATTGATCTTTCTTAAAGTTTATATTTCAATCATTATTATTGCTGCACATCTCTAACATTAATTCAATTTAATTAAGCTGTTTAGCAGACATGAACTTATTAAAAATTCTATGTAAAAGACAATGCAATAAATGATAACCATCTTACATACTATCCCCTCATTATAATGCAAAAATAAGACAAGCTGAAATATCCTATATATCTTACATGTCACAAACTGCATGCATTTAAATGGTAAGAATGAATTAAAAGAACTTAGCAATCCTGTCTTCCAATATTTTTTTAAAAACTGAAAATACACACAACTGGGTCCTTTAAATGGACCAGTAAACTTTTTTATTTACAGGTCTGTGGACAACTTGATTTTAAAATAATTTCTGCACCCACGGGAAGAAATCTGTAGCTAGGTAATTTTTCTGATGTACACTCTGTCATGGGCTGGGGTGGGAGATATTTAAACTTCATCTTTTTCCTACGTTATGCACATTCACCTGTAATGTATCCCTAGCTAGACCATTGATAACTGTTCCAGACAATGGTACCTCTGTAACATTTGTGCAGTAAAGGTATCAAACTGATGCCTGCCATGATCAGGTTTACAGTGTCGGGGTTACTCCCATCTGTTTAGTGTGCTGTCTCGTGGGGTGATTACAATAAAATCAGTGAGGGTTGCCATAAAACCCACTACAGCTGCAATAAAATCAATGACCAAGATCCACTACACTGAGTGGATGTTAACTAGGTTTAGTGAACATCCACGAGACAAAGCAGACATCCACTATTCATTGTGGACTATTAATCCCTTGCCCCATGACTACTCTATCATATTTAGTGGGAAATCCATAATCTGCAATCTACATGAACTTTCAATATAATATGACTATGAGATGTATATTTAATGTGATCAACACCATATATGCCCAGAACACAGGATTCTGCATTGAAAAATGCCTTAGCAGTTGGCAAATTTCTACAAAGCAAGATCTGATAATAAAATTCACCACCCAGGGAAGTTGGAGGTGGGACTTGTGACTAAGCTTACTATTGACAAAAATGTTCAACACAGTGTTCTTTGAGCAAACTACCAAATAATAAGCAACAATTTGTCATAATATATGTTCATTAACTCAAGAAAGTGAAAGGGGAACTGAAAAAGATACATGTAAACATTACCATTTTCTGCTTAAACATACTGATATTACACATCAAAAACAATCTATTCACACAGTGTCATGCTAGACTGATACTGTGTATTGTTCTGTGATCAAGCAGCAGCTGAAAATTCTACTGCTCCATTACTTCAATTGATTTACAAAATTAAGTGATTTTTCCCTGGTCATGAACAAAACTAATCTTTTTCTCCCAACTTTTTCGAAATTTCTCGGAAGTGTGGGAACCCTGTTTATAAAACAATCATACCTTTAGAGACTAACTAAATCTCCGATAAACTATCTTACTCAGTTTATATTTTCAAAAACTGGGTCTGAGAATGCTTATCTGACTAACAGATACCTAAAGCTAAATTCATGGGCAGGTGGTTAAAAAGCCTGGGTTAGTATAATGTTTTCTGCCATAAAGGTTTTTAAATTTTCAATGTAATTTTTAAAGTTTCCAGAGTGAAGGTGCCAATGTACTACAGTGGGTTTAATTAAATCCTTTCCAAAGATGGCTCACACCATTAATCAGCTGATGGAATGCTCCATGTAGATAAGCTTCTCACAAGACAGCCACTTTGAAAAGTATACTGAAAAATAGCTACCTTAATCCATCAGCAAAGTATGTCATTTTATGGGAATAAAGCATGTACCAAACACTTGGCTGCTAAATACATAAAATTACAGAGATTCTGAACTATATTTTGTTTGATACACTAATGAGAATACACAATGGTTAAATTGGAGCAGACAAGTTGAAAATCCACTTCGCATGCATCATTCTTTCTATTGCTCTGAGTGAATATGATGAACATCTTATTTCTATACTCTTAAATTTTCTCACCACTGAGCAACTGAAGAATGTAACAGGATAGCGCATTTTCAGTTAATAAATGCACAATGCGAAATGCAGTCATCTGCTTTGGGTAAGGCCCAGAAAATGATCAAGTATAACAACATACCGGTACCAGGATATCATTACTGCATGAAATCCGATCTTTATACATGGATATGGCCACATTCATACACTCTGTCAATGCTAACTTTCTTTTACATATGAATATTCATATTCTATCCAAATACATACCACAAATATTCTAAATAGAAAATTTGGTATTCACTTCATTTCTGCAAGTGATAATTGGTGAAACAAAAAAATATATAATATGGTAATGACACATTTAAAAGTAAAAGTTTAGTCTAGCTAATAACTTCATATTCAACTGTTTTTCTAAGCCTTCTTTGGGCTACTGAATGTCCAGGTAAATAAGGATGGACCAAACTACAAATAACACAGGCCTGAATCAGCCATGGTAAAGAAGTATCTACAATAATCACTTCAAATCACAGAAATGACATTTATTAATCTGCACCTATACTGCTCCCAGTTGGGAACAAATTATATGAGAAAAGTAAGGTCACCAAGAAGCTTGAGAATTGAAAATCTTGGACAATAAAAATCTTTTATTATAAAAAAATACAAAATGTACCTCTTGACGAGTGGGATCTTTGTCTTCCAATTATTAAAACTACCAGTTAGAAAGACTTCTTTTCCGCCACCCTCCCACTTGAAGACTGTTGGTAACAACCGCTGTTTTGGCTCATCTACCTCCGCCTGACTAGCTGATGTGGCCGCACGTGCCCTCTGAAACGATCAGACAGTTCTTTTGATTTCTGGGCCTCATTTTTGTTCTCAGTTGTGGAAACAGACAAAAATTGATATCAGTGAGTTTCTGTGTGCACCAAAACTACAAACATTCCCAAAGGCTGTGATCAAGCACGCAATTTGCATATACATCTATGTTTCAAGCCATCATTAGCAACGGTTCATGCCTTTATGCTTCAGTTCCATTGACCTTATTAAGAAGCCCAAGTCAAATCAGTGTATTGTATATCTATATTTTGTGCTTAATTTCTGTCAATGATTGAGGGTTGTGCCTACCTGACCTTTGCCATAATTTTAAGTTGTCAATAACATTGACCTGAATTTGAGTTGAAGACCCAACCTTGTTTGAGTTTTGGGTTTTTCCAAAGGAACTCTATTATAACACAGGTCAATTGGGGGGTTTGTATATAAAGAAATCTGGTAAACGAAAATTCAGTCCTGTTTTAAGATTGGAATCATTTATAATTGTGTTCAGATATAATTTGAGAGGAATAATTTATTAATTTATTAGAATTAAAAAGTGATAATTGTCTTTTTGGACCAAAACACTAGTTTGAGATCACTGAGAACTCATGCCAAGACATTCTGGTTTGTATCATTGTGGCACATCAGGATATTCAGGACTAATGGAATTCATTCGGAACATTCTATACCTTTCAACTTGTGACAGAACAAAATGGCCCCGCAGAACATGGATGCTCCATCATGGTATGATAGAAGATAGGCAGACAAGGTTCTGACTATATGCATGTAATATCCATGGAACATAAAATTGTGCACAAGATTAAGTAAGCTTGATACAAATTCCAGATATCTGAACAATCTCAATGAAAAGTTTATTTCAATTTTCATAAAGATAGTGAAAATATAAACACACTGTAGGTAACGTGGACTGTTCTATTTTATTGTGGGTGAAACAGCTTTTACATTGCTGGAAAATAGCCAGGACTGATCCCAAAAAAAGAGTGTTAGGGGGAAAATGAATAAATGATATATCAGAGCAATCACTTTTTCCATAAAGAACCAATACAAGACAATACTTAACATATACAAGTTATTTTAATCTTCAGCAATTGCGAATAATGAGTAGTTTGCCTTTTTATTCTTTATGTTCAGAATTCACCTGAGAAAGCCATAGCAGGTACAGTGTATATGCACTCGTTTCTGTCAGATTAATAAAACAAAACTATTGCTGGGCTTGTGTTTTGTAAAATGCAGAAGAGCTGTGAACAGATATCCTGGTAGTGTTGAGGAGTTATTCACTCCAGAGCTCAAAATATCAGATAGCCTGACACCCAGGGCATCTCTAATTTCAGATTGGGCCCCTCCTTGATTCTAAGTGAGGAACCTGTGAGGCTTGTACAAAAAAAAATCTAATTTACTCCAGAAAGATTTGATCACACTGATGAAATGAGGAAGTGTGTTAATTTTCAGTAATCTTTAAAAACAGAACAAATATAAACACTTCAGTATATGCCCATTACATGTAGCATGTATAAACAGTAGGCAGTCATGATTGGAGCTTATGTAAAACTATTCTTGGGACAGTTTAAATAAAGGCAATTAAAAGGCAATGAGGTCAGGTATAAACCACCATTGCATGGTTTACTTAACAGGCTCACAATGGCTAGTGTGATGCATTTAAAGACTGCAGTGGGTCAGCCCATTGTGCTAATTTGCATAGGTAAAAATGATCACATAGTGGAACAACCCAACATGGTATAGGTAAATCAAACAGATGCTAGATGGTGTAGTCCAACAAAAGTTATTACATATCACTGCCTTGAATGAGAATGCCTTATTCATCTGTATTAAAGATTATTGACAAGTCTGTGAACAGCAGCAATGTTTCTTTGAAGTCAGATTTTACCCCATATATATATATCAGAAAACATTATTCCATTGGTCAGAATAGTGTTCAAGTGTAACTAATTTTTTTAAGGCGGTTTATGAAGTGGAGCAAGCAAAAAAAATTTCAAAACTCTTGGCTGACAGTTTTACTCTGTGAAGCAAAAAAATGGGGGGGAAGTGCATTTAATTCTTGGCACATGCGACAAACAACCCATCGACATTATGTCATTTCTATGTGTACCATGTCTGTCGAAATAGGAGACCACCTGTAACATATTCAACACGCTGAATTTAATATTCCAATTAGTTAATTGACCTATGCTTTAGAGTATGATTTCAGCCATGAAACAGACTGACTGATAGGCAATAAGCACATGCTTGTTTTTTGCAGAGTTTATTTGTGTTGATAAAGGGTTACCACCTGTACTGGACTGAGGCATTTAATTGTAGTCTGGACTTGTGGAATTTGAGTCAGGGCTTGTGATTTTTTGTTATAGACACCAGCCCTAGGCCTGTCTAAAAATTTTCTTCTTTGAACACTGCAATCTCCTCAAATATTTACATCATTATTTACAGCACATCATCATTTACAGCACACGATGTCGTACATCAAAATAGCAGAACCTGTAAACTTATCAGTATTTGTGAAAGGCAAATGCCATGAAATCTAGGATAAAAACTGAACATCTGGAAATCTTTATTGTGAACAATTAGATTGAGGAGAGTGATAGATCGCTCTCCTGGAAGCAATTTAAAGAGTATGACAGCACATGAGAGCGATCATGCTCCTCAAAACACAAGCCCTGTTTCTGACAACATCCACTTGCCTTCTACAAATTAACATCACTACCAACTGTTATGAAATCTGCTCCCTATCCCATTTACACTTAGCTCATCTGTTGCTTCATTTTTTGTTATACTGATTTGAATTTGAAGGTTACACTTCCATCCTGGGGGTGTCGTCATGCATTAAAATAGTCAAATATGCAAATTCAATTCCGATTGTTGGTTATTGTTTTTTCAAGTCAAGGATATAACAATGACTGCCAATCAGAACTGTAGCTTATTCTCTGTGTAATCCACCAGAAGCACTGCAATAAAACTGAATCCAAACAGACACAAAAAAGACAAGTTTCATGCAAAAGTGGCTAGTATTTGATCTATATTGTATTTAATTCAAACGTAAGTTTGTAATGTCTCATCTTACATTGATACAGTATATGTAATCAGCAATTGACCATGCCAATGGGATCAAAACAAAAAAATATATAGCACAGAACTGGTGAGTGGGCAGATTCTAAACCATGTAAGTTATACCGTAGTCACCTTCTTAATCTGCAAAAGGGGAGTGGGTGTTGTCAGTAATTTCTGTTTTTACTTACAGAAACATGTGCCCATGGCAGTAAGAATTTTTCTGCATCTGCAGCAAGTACAATGAGAAGAATTTGGTTGTTATCTCCACTCCACCACTTGGATTCATTTAAATAAGATTTTTTTTTGCATGAGGAAATTGAACTATTCCTTCTGTTTTGAAGAAAATACCACTGTTCCTTCTGAATTTAAGTGGAGATATTATATAAGATGTTTTCAAAGAATGGCAATCTGATTAAAATCAGATCTCCACTGTCCTACATAAAGATCTGACAGCAACCACTTAGGGGTCATGTTCTGCTGACCTATGTTATTACCATAATCACTAATTTTATCAGCCAATCAGATGAAGACCTTTATCTTTGCATCTGGGAGACGGAACGCAATGTGGCAAAAGAGTATCAATGTGTGCCTAATGATTTGATTCACTTTCAGAGATTTGAAAGTTGTATTTCCATTGGCTAACTCAAAGGTCACCAGAACATAACCCCTAAGTGGTCACTTTCAGATCTTCATGTAGGCCAGTGGAGATGACTTTAATTAGATTGAGGGCATGGTGACCTAGCATTCTGCATCTCATCAAATGGAGCAGCTTGAAATGGCCTAAAAGGCTGGATTAAAAATATTTTTTTATCTTGTCAAGGATGAGAATGGCATATGAACAGATTTATGTCTGTAATCGGCATACTGTAAATACATCAAAGATGTCAACACATAAAAAATGGTACCAACCCACAACAAACAGACTTCTGAAATATGACAAGACTATCAAGTTAATATATGTTATGATAATGTATCATACCATGGGCTGTATATCATGAATCAATGATAATGCACAGGTGTATCATTTCACCCCATGTGTGTGTGACACTTGTGCTTAGAACATGTACAAATTTACATCATGTCCAAAGGTATGTACCGTATGTACTTGCGTATTAGACCGTTTGTGTATAAGTCGACCCCTCCAAACTGAACAGGTGTAAACACTAAAAAGTGCAAGACTCGCGTATAAGCTGACCCACAACTCTGAGACATCACACATCACAAGATGCACGTGGTAAGTTCTAAATGCATTTATTTAGGCAAACTTATATTAACAAGAGTACACATATACTTATCTCGGGCTTGGCATGTATGATTATTAATAAGAAATGGTATAAACTCGTTTGAAAAGTTATTTATTTAAATTTCTGTTTTCTGTGCTGTTTCTGCCTAATTTAAATCTGTGTATAATTTGTTCGAATGATGACAAGAATTGAGCAATTGTGAATTGCTGTAATACTACCTCTCCCATTCGACTCAATTATTGTTTGTTTATGCATTACTGCATTGGATATTTTATATCAGTGCACCAGTAATTACTTTTTTATTTTGCCCTGTAATTGTAAATACCTAACTCATTAAAATCTGATCCCAGTATGACAACACAATGAACAACAATACGGTTTGATTCGATGCACACAATTAGGCTACTGAACATATTTACAAAATGGCACCACTGCATATACATTGTAGGTTTGAACACACGCTGAATGAAGTACATCCTTTGGAGTCAAATCATGGGCACCACTGCACTAAACTCTGATGACATCTCCAAAATACAATAGACCGTATTCATGTGACATCATCAGTTTTGGCGTGAGCCATACTGGATTAAAACACCATGTGTATGGCAACACTACTAGTACGTTTCTTTCACATTTTAAGTTTGGTCCAGCAACAACGGTAAACTTTTGTGCCGTATTTGGGTGTGGGAATTGTGCTGACCGTGAGAAAGACTTGTCATACTTCAGACTTCCCACAATACAGCAGAAACATGGCGAACATACACTGCAGTTGTCGGAGGAAAGACGGCGCATGTGGCTTTCAAATATTGGACGTTCAAACATAAAGATCAGCGGCCGAGTGGTCTAAAGTGCTCTCCGTTACAGATCACTGCCATCTTACCTCTGTCTGCATGGGTTCGAGTCTAGGATTTGGCTAATGTGGATATGTGAGAAAGCTTGCCAGTAGCTTCTCGTGGGTTGGTGGTTCTTTCCGGGGATTTCCTGGTTTCTTCCTCCACCATTAATACTTGCCGCCATGTATAGCTTATCGTGTGCTGAAAAATGGTGTTAAGCCCCACAACAACAACAACAACAACAACATAAAGATCAGCAATTTTCCATACACACATGTATGTTCAGTCCATTTTGTGAGTGGTAAGTTTGAATGAACTTTGGAAACTTTTGTTATTCATATAGTAATTTATCAAGTCAGCGGTTCCAACCCCACTCTGTTCGATTTGCTTTGCTCTCTTAGTCAAGTTGATAGGAAATTGAAACTAGCAATAACTAGATTTTGGCTACTAATAATCATAACTTATCTTAGTCTTAGGCTGTTGAATATCTATTTACAAAATATATCACTCTTCTCTAGAATAAGTAAGTATATCTGTCTGTAGGTATACAGCCTTGCATGTAATTAATTTGTAGGTACATTTGAACATTTTGTATATTGTCTATAGTTTGTAAATGACAAGCCACTGTTTCATAATATGTAATGCAAACCGTCACTAAATAAAATCTGTCCATGTCTGCCAGCAGCATATTGATAAATTTTAATGATGTTAACCTTTTGTGTTATATTATAAATGGGATGTGATTGCAGACTCAAGCCCAAGAGATTGCAATATGTTTTTATATTTAGGTGATAAATGTATTTGTAGATATACAAGCTGAAACAAAGAACTGAATGGCACACTAATTGATTTACCAAATCACCAAATAAAAGACTGTTAACAGTATTATTTTCATTTTCAAATGTTAATATAGTGTAAATTGCTTTGCAGGTAAACCTGCTGACCTGTATGACAAGGCAAATGTTGACTGGGTACTGACCTTGAAGCTAGGTCATGTCAAAGTCTTGCCATCTCCATCAGCTGCCACTGACAGATACAACAGAGTATTGGGTCGCATGCATCAAGAAACGGAAGTGACTTGATGCTGCTGAAACCCTTGTATCACTCCAGGACATATTGGTTGATGGCTAAACATGTGAGACAGAAGATTCTGTGGCTCACAACTCAAGGGAGATCCAAAATGATATAAAGGGTCATAATCTGGAGACAAATCAACAAGACTTGAAAAGACTGACTGTGGAAAACATGGAGCTGAAGTCAGAAATAGCCAGCAGTAAGATGGCCACAGAGAGTTTGTTTGGAGATGATGACAAAGTATTAAAGAAATCAAAGCTGTTTATTGTATGTTTTTGTCTATAGACATTTTCAACTTAAATAACAAATCAATAAATACGGTGTAAGTTATGTACTGATATTTACTTTCTTCCTTGAAACTGAAGATTGTATCATAAATTGGTATCAAATCTCTACATCTCTCTCTTTCTCTCATATATGCACTAATCATAATACAATACTGACAGATCAAAACACAAGACTTGTCTGCATTATGGCTCTTGAATAGATACAACAAAATCATTATCAAACACATAAGCATGTACCATTATAAATCTCTCTCTCTCTCTCTCTCTCTCTCTCTCTCTCTCTCTTAAATACAATAATCATAATACAATAATTCCAGACCAGAACACAAGGCTTGTTTGCTTTAAGGCTCTTGCATAGACATGACACTTCTGAGTCACTTAACTTTGCTACCCTTGCTCTTGCTACAGGATTTTATGCATTCTGGGCAATACCATTTTCCTTTTGGCTTTAATACAATGCCTATACAGCCAAAATGAAACCACTGAAATTGGCAATTTTGGTCATCACAGGCAACCATCTGTCCATATTCCTCCTTCTGGCAGAAGCACCATACAGACTCTGATGGCTGCTGTTCTGCATTGCTTGGTCCTGGTGTTGTTGCTTTACTATTCTGTAGTGGCAAGCGTGTAGGCTGATGGAGCTCTTCATCAAACATATGTCAGCAGTTTGGGATACATGTGTTGTACCTCTTTTGGTATGAAGTTATCACTAAAGGGCTGAACTACACTCATAATGGCTGGCTTCACCTGCCCCTTGTTTATCTCATGCAAAAAGTTGATCAACTCTGTCTCACTGATGGGTGGTACTTCCTTATGTTGTCTTACTTGGGAAGGAGTTGTTCATGTTCCTGTCGCTATTGCCTCATCCAAATTTTTCTTCTTCATCTGCGTTGATGAGAAGACGGTCTCAGCAACAGGTCTGTAATTGATTTGTTTCAGTAATGCAGGCAGTAACCAGTAGGCTGGAGCTTGTTATAGTTTTGGAGTCATGTAGTTTCACTGTTGCTTCTACCGCAAACATAAGTGATGCCACATGCGAGCACACTTCACCCAAACCTGTGTGCAGTGCAGATGATCCCAGTCTTCTCTGCAATAATCCATGTTTGGGTGGGCTTTTCTCTGTTGTGAGTGGAGTACCTAAAAAAAAAGGAGGAAAAAATTACAACAAGTTGATTTTTTTTCCCATTCAGCGTGAATTAAAAATTAAAGGGGAGCCGATATTTGCTTGCATGGAATACATAAAGAATACATTTCATCCAGTGGGTGAGAAAAAAATGTGTTCTCTCAAGTGGCAATGCCACAAGTGAGAATACTAGTTTTTTAATCCACAAGATTAATAACTAAAATCTGAAATTCTGGAGTGTATTTCAAATGTGTATGCAAATGCTTGCATAAGAACCATGTTTCTGACAGCTCATCATGAAAACTGGCATCTAGACTGCATATTTAACTAATTTATTTTCGTGGGTGGTGTAATATGTGTACATGTACTCGTGAGCTATCAATCTGCATAAACTGAAATGTCAACATGCCAGGATGTTTGGGGAGGGGAAGAGAGAGGATGGGTGGTGAAAAGATGACAGAAAAGGGAGAGAAGGGGTGGTGGAAACGAGAGAGAGAGAGAGACATGATGATGATGTGTGTATTACCTTTCCCCGACCAACGTGGTATCCATTTTTCACACACACAGCAACTTCTCTAACCCATCCAGAAGTAAACAGATTGTATGCATTGAGGCTTTTCCAGACTTTCATTTCCTCTAAGGTATAGATGCTCTTAGCATAAATCAGATAATTTACTATATCTGGGTACTGAATGCATGGGAATAAGACCTCCGTAGTACTCCACTCTGATTTTGATATTTGATAGGGATCTAAACCATCTATCAGCCGGCATTTACTTAAATATCTTCGCTTCGATGTACTGTCTAAAGTGTCGATATGTCTCTGATTTTCTTTGATTTTCACTGGCTTCGACATTGTTATATACTCCACGTCTGATTAGGAACCACAACTGTCGACCTCCGCTTGTAATCCAATATGGTGGCGCGCTAATGCATGCACATGAAATTCTGACGTCACTGAATACGTTCTATAATTAAGTTTCAGAGTAATCCTTCAAAAATTATGCTAATATCATAAAATTTGTAGTTTGCTTTGATGTAAGCGACCTTACACCATACATGTCAGCTCTCACGCCAGGAGAAAAGAAAAAAAAAAATCACGAATTTTGGGGTCACTCCACGTATACCTCCTGATTTCATAATATCTCCCGATTTTTGCAGAGAACACCCAATTATTACATTACATTTTCGATTTTCATTTCTCCTAAAAATAAAAGTCCTACATAAATAGATATACTGTATGCAATCCATGGAAGCCATGTTCTGTTGTACCACCTGTGAATATTGTCAGGACAAAATAATTACTTGATTAGAAAGAATTTGCTTCTTCACTAAATAGGATGTTAAGTTTAAACATTATTAACGTAAATTTTATGGGTTTTTTTAATCTACAACAATACAAAAATAAACCAGAACAAACAATAAACCACAATAAAATTGTCGGCAATTAATTTCAATCCCAATTATGATCACCATGAATGCTGTAGCTCCATTCCCACCAAAGAAACTAACATGAGTGAGCACCTGGCATTTTTATACCGTATATACAAACTTTAATTACCATTGTTAACCCTTTACCTCACAGAGTGTATGGCTTTTTAGCCCTTTGATATACATGTAGCAAAGTTACCCAGTGCAGTGTGCTATAAATAGAACATGTTACCTGTTTGACTCCATACACATAGGCCTGCCTTGTAACTGTTATGCAGTGTTGTGTATGTTACATTTAACAGCAATTTTAACCATTTTACATATTTGTACACATATATTATGTATGGAAAGGTTTAAGAGTAAAATCCGATCGTTATAGCTGTATAATTATTTTGCACGTAAGAATTTTTTTTATGTGCTTTAAGATCTTGAGAGAACTCGTTCACCGTTAAGTCAGTGAAGCCACGTGACCAACCATAGCTGCCATTTCTCATACTCGAAATTTGCAAGTTCTTTGTCTGCATCTGCATCACTAAATCATCTGAATTTGATAATTTATAAAAACTAATTGCTGTCTACATCAATATCAGAGCCTTTACCTAAGTTATTGAAGCTTTCATAGTTGTGATTCTAATCGTGAAAACTCAAGTTAAGTACTGAACGAAATCCGCGACCTCCATTTTGGAGCATGGAGAATACGACCCAGTTACTTTAAATAGCAGATTTCAACCAAAGCATAAACAGCTACCACATGATCTGACGTAATGGTCATTCACACCAATGAATGTAGTATCTAATAGAGGGTTTTCCCCGAAGGTGGCTCTACGAAAACCCGCTCAAAATGGCTAATGTTTACAGCAGGCGTTGAAAGGTGCTTCCATGAGAATGGTGTAGAGGTGTCAATAGGCGCTTACATGCGAATCGGGTAGAGGCGTCCAAAGGCGCTTCCATGCAAATGGAGTAGAGGCGTCCAAAGGCGCTTGCATGACGTAAAGGGTTAAATTAAAAGGAATGAAAATACATACTACTAGGCATATGTGTCCCCAAAAAACTAATTCAGAATACATGTTTTATAGTAAACAATACTAAATGCCTTACGAGATGACAATAAGGGAATAAGGTCAGATGTGCAACAAGGAGAAAATAGTTGCCACATGTATGGTACCAAGAGGCTGCCTATTTAAGTACTTTTAGTTAACAAAATTGGGAATCCTTTATTTGACAATCAAATTGCTGGTGCTTGCATAACATATAGTAGTATAGAACATGGTTTTTTTAATCATGATGGAGGGCCAGTTGTTTTCACAAAATAGTTGCATCGATAAGGATTAACTTTTAATTAGTCGTGCTGGCTTTCTTGCTTGTTTATTTAAGACTAGCCTTTAGCTATTGTGCAGTTTGGCCACAGCTGACCAGAATATGAAAATAGGGCAAGTCCTGGGGGAAAATAAGGCATGTCACAGGGAGAAACCGTGCATGCTTTGCAAATTTCGCCCATATTAGACCCGAAGATCGATCAATATTTAGTTAAAACAAGGCTTTATAAATACCATGAAAAACCTCAAGATTTTACATCCCAATCTTTTTATTTTTCATTCAGTCTCCCTACTTGGCTTCTAAAAAGTTTACATGTACACCTTACCCCCCATTTTACAAAACTACAGTAATCGTGCTAATGTTATGGAATAAAAGGCAATTACACATCAATGTACTATATAGTTGCTGGTCAAAATTCCATCTTACCACAAGCCAGCTTCGGGGTTTTAATGATTAACTGGCCTGTATTGCTGTCGGAAAACTACAGACAAACCCATCGACTATCAACAAAGGAGATGCCGAAACATCAAGCTTTAAATTGTGTTATAAGTTATGATGTTGTTCAGCCAAAACACAAAACTAACATAGATTGATGATGATCTCAGTTGATCTATAATGAGAATTTTAGTCTTTATTATTACCACTCTTCGTGAACATGTAAGTTATGTTGGTTATGTGCCTTGTGCAATTAAATGTGCACACCTTTCCATAAATATTACCTCACTTTGTAGGATCGCTTATATCACTGAAAATGAGTAACTGGTGAGCGCGTGATTCAACTTAAATGAAACAGCTATTAAGGACTAGCTGAAATAATGTTGTTGTTGTTGTTGTTGTGGGGTTTAACGCCATTTTTCAGCACACGATAGGCTATACATGGCGGCCAGTATTAATGGTGGAGGAAGAAACCGGGAAATCCCTGGAAAGAACCACCGACCCACGAGAAGCTACTGGCAAGCTTTCTTACATATCCGCATTCGCCGAAGAGCTGAAATGTTATCTGGAAGAATGCAATTTGGTCGAAACAATGAATAAAGCAAAATCTGCATCTAATATGTTTGGGAATAAATAAGGGTTTAAGTGACGCTATGCACGCTTTGCACTGTGTAAATACTGTACATTACAGTTCAGCCTGGTCTCCAGGGTAAACTCGACAGCCCGCGAATTATTAACTCTGTATTTATCTTTATTTAATTTCATGTTGGAGTAATCAGAAAATATGCACATGCAAAATAATAACAAAATCAGTCGTAGTACTTGATAACAGTTTACGTAAGTGTTGGGTCACCGAAAATGATTTCTTTTACACGAATATGTCTTAGGACACAGAAAAAATTATTTTTTCATGTCCCAAGATTTACAGCCTTTACAGTAGTCAACAAAAAGTCTTGAAAACTGTCAAGTTTAGATATTGGTCCGTGGATAAGCTGAACCCACCTTCGTCCAGGCCTTTATTTTTTCCTAAATTATTTGGCTTATAAGCGAGTATATATGGTACTTGCATGTGAAGAGGTCCCTTGGTCAACATCATGAATAGTACTAAGATTTCAGCCATTAACAACACAATTATGACCATGTAGACAGTAACAACAAAGAGAACATGCTCAAGAGGCTCATTCCTTAAAGAGGACATGTTTGCCTGAAATGAGTGAATAATGGATGTATTTCATTCAGTGAGTGAAAATACTCTAGCTTTTCACTCAGATGAAGAAATAATGTCATTCGCTCTCAGCAAGCAAAATTTCTTTTTATTTGATGATTAAATGCAATGGTTAGCAACATGTGTAATAGACTCAAGAAGTGGATTTCTTACTGGATCCCTCGTGATGATGTTTTGTGCTCTACCATTAATGTTCTGCTGTGTTTTGAGTATACTGTATTTGCATAGAAAGTAGCAGTAACATCATTCTCCTTCCTAATTCAAGGCAAAAAAGAGCAAGCAAAGAACAAATTAAGAAAAAAAATATACATTATTGGATTAGAGCTTGGTTTATATGCATGTAAGGCGGCCAGACTTGCCGCTTCACCAACAAAATAGCTGAAATTTCCTGGTTATAATGATATCGATGTGGCAGTCAAAATATTGATCATATTTCTCTCTACTGAATTATCACATTTATTTCACTTGGAAAATGCAGTAATTCACAACCCAGCATAAAATGTTTGTTTGCTCTTTCTTAGGAATCCATAAATCATAATGGATGGGATAAGGGGAAGAGGTTCAAAGGTTTTGGCAATGAGAGTTTATGTAAATCAAAATTAGACATCTACTGCAACTGCAACAGAGTAAAGTTCTCTAAATTCCTCATTTATTCGTCTCCTCTACAAAACCTTCAATTCCATCCCATGCCATAAACATATATAACTTGAAAGAAGCAGGGATGAGAGAAGGATCAACAGAAATGTGTCAACTTCTTTTGGACCATAGATCACAAGAAATGGAAGCCTCTGCTTCATTGGAACATTACCTAATTTGCAGTACCCAGATGTTATCTAAACAACACAAAGAAGTGACGGAAGCATTTTTCAAAATACCCATGCCTGTGGAACAAAACAAATCTTATATCACACTGAAAAATTGTCAGCTAATTATGAAAAATAATCTTTGAGCTGCCAGATCAACGATCCATTTCAAAATATTAGTTGTTTCTGTGGTATTCATGAAATTAATGAAAAGTATTTACTTTAACATAGCTCTACACATTCTCTTATTTTAAAACAGCTGATTTAAGCTCATAATGAACAGTGATTTTTAAAATTTTAGGCTGTATTTCTGATTGGCTGACCATCCCTCTTTCTCACTGCTGACCCTAGCACTTCTTACCCCATGCAGAAATCACATATTATCACATAGGAGGTATAGTTTTCCTATAGTATGGGTTCATATTTTTGATATTACTACACATTAAAATATCACTTTATTTGATTCTGATTGGTCCTAATAAGCCCATGAAATTATTGTGCAGTATCCTCTTTACTAATTGGCTCTGATCATGGGAAAACTTTTTTAACCCCGCCTTCTGTAATTTTTTTGTTTTCAATAAACATTTTTGGCCGCCTTTTTTCAATTCGACTCGCAAAAGGGAATTGGGAAAAATGGTCTTGTCTGCCTCAATATGACTAATTTACCCCCACTGGGTTTTGTATTGTCATGTATAACATATCAAAACATTAAAAATGGCTAAAGTTATATGTTCACATGTTATAATATCAAAAATATGAAACTGCACACACTACAGGCACAGTGTACCGACTGTGTGATAAATTAACATATAAGAAATTAATGGATAGAATAATAACTGAGATCTGAGCAGAGATATAGAATAGAACAGCACGAGTCCCCATGTGTAAAATATATTTTAATCAATTACATAAATAAAATGAAATTGTCCATCACATTTGAATGAGACACTTTCTCTTAGAAATAAAATTACCAAATTTTTAAGAAATGCAATCAGCCATTCCGTTTTACTGATAAAACAATTTCATCATGAAATCGAGGGAATAATTATATTCATTTGCTCAGCATGCCTGCATAACCTGAGTCCTTCAAGCCATTCCAAATTCAACGCTGGTGACAAGTCAGAGTCACTGTATTTACTTTTCTCTTCTTTCTGTCTCCAGCTTCTTCAGGTCATCAACTGTAACTTGGTTGTCTGCTCTCTTTTCCCCTGCATGGTGCACAAATGGAGCTATTTTTTCACCTTTAAAAAAATAACACATTCTAACTATTTGTCAGACTTTTTTTTACTTCCGAGATCAAACAATAATCCCCACTCTTGTTACATCAAATATCGTCTTATCGTTAAGCTAAAGAAACTAAGGCTAATATGTGTCAGGCCACAGTCTGACAGCTGATACTCAGAACCCTATTATCATAAAATGAATGTCTTTTCCAAGTTGCTAGGTGCATTCCTAATGGAACTATGACACAACCTAGACCTTGTAACAACTAGTACTACACCCTACTGTGGTGTGGGTTATAAAACACTAACTGGACTAAGTCAGTTGGCAGGCATTCTTAAGGCCAAATACGACTGACTCTCAGTTAACAGAACTCACCATCTTAATTATGCAAATGAATTAACAAAATTTACTTCATGTCTTAACTACATTACTGCCAAACTAGCAATTCATTGACATAACATTTCCAGACATAGTAATGTCAATTCCTAGCCTACAAGATTCATATCATTTAACCACATAAATTGGAAAAATGTTCTCAAAATTCATATCAAGATAATACTGTATGACATTCTTAGAATACATAAGTCATATAACATTCAAGACAAATGAATGCAAACAATAACTTCCAAACTCAAGGAAAATTGAAGTATGAATTAATAATAATAAATAAATGCAACAAATAATTACAAACTTATATCAATGAATATATTGTATGTGATTGAGACAATACCTTGTGCCTTCCGAGACTCGCTCTCTTTTCTATGAAGCCGAATATCTCTGTTCTGCATCCCTCAACTTCCAGACATCTGTCCCTTGGACAATTTATAACAAGAAGTACTTGTTATTTCCTTGAGTCAACTTCTTGGCCTCCCACAGAAACTCTGACTAATTTTGAAAGGGAAATGACCTGAAACATTGAATTTCATCTGGGAAACAAACACCCCTCATTTAGCTAAGCCAATCAGATTAACTTTATCTAACCACCAAAATTTAAACACACCCATTAAAGTAAGAACAATTCTCTCTATTCTGCCTTTATTAATAACTGTTTCTGGAAAACTCATTTTATGACATTCATTTCAAAGGGCCCAAAATTGTCCCTGGATTGCCTCCCCTTTGTTGTTTCTCCAATACTTAACCCCAAATTAAACCCAGATTCTCTGCCTGACCATTATCCCAATGGATTATGATTAGAAATTAATCATGCCCCAGCAAGACCATCAACCCCCTTCACAGGCTAATGATTTACTGCAGGCCTAGCGCATACGTCAATGTTAATTGGTACATGCCACGCCGACTGCAACAAGCCTCCCTTGGTTATGGTGCAGCTATCATCTCTCAAAATTCACTTTACATATATATATATAAAAAAAAAAAATAAAAAGATCTGCCTACCCAAATTTTAAAACCGGTGCAATAGGAAATATGCACATTTTTTTCTTGGCCTCAGCACCCAATTTTTGTCTGAAATTGCTAAATTTTGCGAAAGAAAAATGCCTACATGTGATGTAACAGGAGAGACAGCTGTATTCTGGAATTATCCATTTACAGTCATTTGCTTGTATCCTTAAAACATTCATTAACTATATTTTCCTTATAATTTACAGACTGATATGAGACTTTTTTTCTTTCAGAATTAATCATCAATACAAATTTTAATTTGGCAATACAGTACAACAAGTTGTGTTTGAAACTGTGTCCAATGTATCACAAATACAACATTAAAATATGTTACAAATGTATACATCAATGACATTCTGCTGAATTTAACCCTGTAGCTACGACTGCCGCATCTAAGCGTCACCTATAAATAGCTCCTGAACCCCACTGATACATATATGCAGTGTCAATAAGCCTCGTTTACTCCAGTGTCACTTATGTGCGTATAGTTCAGCAGTATTCGAAACCCCAGTGTCACATCTATGCAGACGTGACCGCTACGTTAACTAAACGTTGATTGGTTGAAAGTACAGAAGTTTACATATTTTTGATTATCATAACCAATGAGAGGACTGTTTACTCAACATTTTGATACATGTTTCAAAGCTGAGAGTTTAAATTTTAGACACACTGGAAGAGCTTTCCTGAAAGTTACGAAACACGAGTAGTTGAGATAAACAAAGATGGATTCTGATTCAGATATGAGCAACTTTGAAGGGTTCAGTGCAAGCGAAATCGAAGAGTTTAAAGATCATTCTTAGAAAATGGATCAGATGTTGACGTTAGTCCCGTTTCAACACCAGATGTGATTTTGAATTGGATGACGAGGAGGACATAGTCCCACTTGCACAATGGAGTGATGACCTCTCCGTGTTTGAGATCAATGATTTTGATTCTCATGTTGGTTCAACAAATGAGCTTGGACCACTAAGCAATGAGAAAGATTTTTTTCTCAAGTTTTTTCCTGAATGTCTGGTGGAAAAGTTTGTGAATGAACAAACGATTATGCCAAGAAAATGGGGGACCAAAAGCAAGACCTGAAATGGTATGAAACCAGCATCACGGAGATGTGGGCATATCTTGGAATATACAAGATGTGTGTAAGGGAAGGAAGGAGACAAAGTTTTCATAGCATGCAAACAATGCCAAGTATATTTATGTGTGGATAATGATTGTTTTGAGAGGTACCACTCTTAACTTTGTAATTAGAGTGTGGATTTCATTCATGTTTTTGAATGAACATATGTAAATATTGGATTTATTTTGTGGGATTCAAAACAGTTTACATGACTGGGATTTCTTGTATAATGGGATGTAGGAGTATATAAAGTGGAAATATGTGAATAACAGACAATATACAAGGTAAGCTGTTTTTTATTTCACTGAAATCCAGCAAAAACTAATGAAATAATGAATATAAACGTAACCATGTTTTTATTGTCAGTTTCTGTAGTCAGCCATGATGATGCTCTAGTATTCAGTCTAGCAACCAGCCTCAGTAGTCTCAGTAACTGATATGAAGCACTCGGCAGTAGTGAAACTGCACAACAGCTGTAGTAGCTAAAGGGTTAAGAATCATCTGAAACAAATGAAGCTTTGATGCAAAACGAGAATTGTTTCTACATCAAGATTTTCATTGTTTTGCTAATTGTTTTGTCTCAAAACTTCAGACCATGAGTGTATCAACTTGCCAAAATGAATCTGCAGGAATCACTGGCAATTTGTTTCTTTTATTTAACTACTGAGTGTTGAAATAATATTCTTGAGAAACTCCAACATACCAGATCTAGTAACAAAACTATTTTTTTTTTTTGGTCCAAGTTCATCTTCGCCAGCCAAGGCTCTGAATATGTTAACCCTATCTACGCTTTGGTGGATTGAACATATATTTTAGTGCTTTGTCCTAGCAACATCTAATGGATTCATGAGTTGCCTCCCTTAGTATGTCATTCTAACTAATAGCATGTAACAGTGGTGCATTGTACGTCAGCTGAAAATGGAGGCAATTGATTTCAAAACGATATTTTGTAAGTTTAACATGTTTATTTGAGTGAAAGGTATTTGCACAAACACAGATTGGCAGTGGAAAATTACTGGAATCCATTCTAGTTGTGTGTTCCCTTTGTCTTGATCATGTACAGTGTTAAAATTTGAACAACTTAATTTTGATTGGATGCTGTGCCGCCGTATCTAATTAAATTCACAGATCTGAAGCACAGAAATATCTGCTTGATACGTCAAGGTGTAGTGTTAAAATATCGCTATCTTGGCTAGCAAAGATGGTCCAAGTTAACATGTTCACAAGATACTCATTTAACTAGTAACACTTTTCATTAAGGACCAAATAGATATCAGAAGTACACGCAAACAATCCAGTAAAACCCCCAATTTCTGTCCATACTGTGTTCCTTTGAAAACTCACATACTGAATTTGCATGACATGAATGTGTCCATCACATAAACATGAGACATTGGCAAGTCAAATATGCATATATTGGGAGTTTGAGATTTTCAAAATCACCATCATACTGGTTATATCTTGTTAGTTTAGCCTCATTTTAATTAAGGACTAAGTGGACATCTTTCTGTGAAAACACAGTATAGCTACTGCTACCCATTTGAAAAAAGTAGTGAAAACAACATTAGGTGGCCATGTTGGAAGTCAGATTGGCACCATTTCATTCAGAACCAAGCAGACATCATTATGTTTTAGCAAAAGAAACCATGTAGCAACTGTCATCCATTTGGAAAACAGCAATAATTTGGTGGCCATGTTGGAGGTCATATTGGCGCCACTTCATTTGGTACCAAAAAAAAAATGATAATGTCTTTTGTGAAAACCCCACATGCATATACAGAACCACAAAATATGGCCAATTTGACTTGCCACTTTGTGTTACTCAACAAACCACACAATGAAGGAGTACATATTAGCAAATGAGGATGAGGCTGGCACAAAATTATGATGAATAAGAGAGCATGGTCTCAGATGTAGAATAAACCACAGTACCATGAAATAAAAGTATCATAAATTGTTATGAAATTTCTGAACTGATCCTAAACCAAACAGGTACAAAGTGAGTACTTTTAACTTGCCAAATGAAATCTTCGGTCCCACGATATAATATTAAATGTTTTGAAATATATAGCTCTGTTGTTGTATTCTCATTCTTTTGTTCATGACCAGAATTATCATTTGTGAAAGAAGATGCAACAGGGGATTCTGCTGTGGAGTACCAAATTATACCAGGTTTATGGACATGTCACTACTAGTATATTAAATATGCTATATTTTACATATTTTCATGTGGCTTACCAACATTTCTGTTCTTTAAAAACTGCCATCAAATGTTTTTTCTTCCAGTTGTTTTTGTTGGATATTGCTTATTTCATTTGTTTCTCAACAAACATCGAACATTTTGCACCTTAAAATATACCACTGTTTAAACAGTCAATATTTATATTTTAACTCTACAGTTACATCTTAACTGCAATATTTGTAGGTCTCTGGGGTTCGCCTGATATCAGGTCCCAAGCTAGCTTCAGACAGTTTGTTAGGTTGCCTACTCTGCACAATCAGCTTCTCAAACATTGTTTTGATGCATGTTGCTGATTTTAAGGTGAGCAGATACATGTATTAATTGTTAGTAATACAACCCATGAGATATGTCTCAGGTTGTTTGGAAATAAAAATCACTGGTTTCCAACAATTGACCACCAGGAGGATTTCGTTAAAAGTGTGATCAATGTACCAAAAATGTAGGACCCACATGCATTTTTTTTAAAACAACTGTTTACATAACAATTACAGGATACTGATACAATCTTAGACCCCCAAATTTTTTTATTTCCCACTGCTTTTAAAATTTGGGTAGTTATGCATTTTTTAAAAAAATAAACACACACACACACACACACACACACACACACATATATATATATATATATATTATAATGATTAATATATATAATGTACTAAGCACTTCAAGTACTGGGCAAAACCAGCTCCAATCCCCCATATATATATATATATATATATATATATATATCCACCTCTTAGAAAGAGGGGTGGTTAATTAGATTTGGCGATCGTTATCTAGAGGATAACCTCCCTTGATGTAACTGCCCAGTGTGAGTGGATAGACAGAACGTCAACAGAGAACTTAGCAAGACTATTAAGAAGAAATAATACAATACAAGCCTCCTTAAACAAGAAAAATAAGATAAATTTTAATTAATTAATACATAAACTAAAATTGGCAACTTCAACAGATTTAGATTAATGGAATTTAATAGCAGTGTTCAATTACAGATTCGTTCATTTATGGTAACGAGTGGTGAAAAGAGCGCAATGTCCATGCCTGATTTGCATCACCTAGCGTCGCTTCCTCTCTTGATGCCGTGTATCCCACGTCTCCCCACCTCCACGTGTACACTTGTTCTTCCTCTGATCTTTCTATTCTGAACTCTTCTTTTCTTTCCAGACTTTTGTCTTTCGGACTGTCCTCGTTAGCTTCTGGGAGAGCCATTTCCTTGAATGACAAGATTACCACTAAATCTCTATATGTATCACCACCTACCTGTATATAAAATTCTCTCACTTTTGTTACTCAGAAGCATAACTAGCTATCCACACTGCATAAATTCTGACATAAGGTGACCTTAACAGTTAACAGTTCTTACAAATGACCCCTGTAATATTAATCCAAGTCTGACCTAATTCGATAGATCATCTTGCTTCCGGCAGTGGACAACAAATTAACATGTGAGCGGTGTATCTAAACATTACCATATATCTCTGCATACGATACTATATGACTCCTTACAGCTAACCAGTCAGTTCCACTCAATAAGTTACATGCTTGATTACTATTGCATAAGATTCACTAACTTCTAGCTCACAGCAATACCTAACCTACAAGATTCTTTAAGCATTACAAAATCATATATAAATATGCAATTATCGTTAACTCATGATAATCAGTATTGTCCTAACAAAGAAAATTAATTCATATAACCCTATGAAATCCCACACATCTGAAAATTTGGGTCGCATGCAATCAGTCAATTCTATCAATGAACCAGTAACTGTAAAATTAAAGAAATAAATTGCATGAACAACTAACTCTAGCATA
>JAECUM010010716.1:0-77915 GCA_016617855.1 Megalonaias nervosa
TATATATATATATATATATATATATATATATATACCTGTGTGTGTCCCTGTGTTTGTCTAAGAGTGCCTCCGTAATCTTACCTTTACAGTATACTAAGGCCAAGAAGGTAAAGACATACAGCAATTATTATATTTTGAATCAGCACAGAGATCTGATTAGGTTCCTTCTTTAACATATTTTGACGATTCATGATATTGCGTGAAAAATCTGTAATCTATTTCATTGCAATGCAACATTAATTTGTGTTAAAAATTAATGTTTTCATATGTCACGCTGTAGTTCCAACTTTGCATTGCAACACAAAGTTCTTTCACTACACCGTCTGTTATACTGCTGAGACGATGTTTCAGCTGTTAAACTTATCTTAGCAGTATTTTATTTACGGAAAACGTGACAAGACGAATGATGGGGACATTTTGTGTCTAATTTTGTTTTGCGTAATATTATTTTTACATGCTAGTGAAAACAGTGTGTGACTTTTAATATTCTTTGCAGAGGAAAAATGAAGTATGACATAAATAAAAGAAGTTTACTTTGAAATGTGTTGCATGAATAACATTGTTCAAGTCTAGTTTCATGAGATAATTCCAGCACTCTTGTACTGACAATACTGACTCTGAAGAGCACTCTTTGTTTTATACAATACTCTCTATAACAAAAATGAAAAGTATCTGCAAGATCATTTGATGGCGAAGATCATGTTAAGTTTTTTTTCACTCTATGTATGTATGTATGTATGTATGTATGTATGTATGTATGTGTACTGAAATGGGTAGATTGGAGGATAGAACAATATGTTGCTTACCACTATAATACATCCAACCAGATTCTGTCTTTTCATTGTTTGGAAGTGCCCGTTTGTAAGAGGAGGATCCAATGCATAGATGTCTCTGTGAATGGTAAAAGACGGATTTACATGAGGAGCCGTCAGCGCAGTTCATCAGACATGTCAAAGCTGTGAGAGACGTTTTGTTCCATGTCACCACGGATGTGTTCAGGTAGTCAAGGTGATAAGTATCTAAGGACCAATAGTGGCCTTTCTCAACGACTGGAAATCCACAGGAAAAAGAAATGCATAATTTAGTATGTTCATTTCAGACGCCAACAAATATCCAATGAGTGCATATAAGAGTCCTAGATTATGTTATTATTCATGGAAAAATAATTTGAAATATGAGATTCATTAGTATTCTTGGAAAAGGAATCGACAGTTCCATATTAATGACAGTACTAATAACATGAATGGAATGTTTTATATTAACGACTGTACAATACCGTGAAATATTTGTGAAGCATTTTAGCTGCATTTGAGATTCACTACAATATATTTTTTACTAGGTCGAATAAATGTTGAAAATAACAGTGATATAAAAACTTAAACGTTTGGAGAAATATTGCGTTTTTAATATCCAATTATGGTACTAATGACAAACATGGAAGGGTTGTATCAAAATCCAATTAGTACTTAAACTGTGTTTTTACTACGACAAGCATCGAATTAAATTCACAATGACTATACAAATACTATGAATGCAATATTTCATGTGAATGACTGTACAAACAATCTTCCAATCCAAATTCATTTGTGAACGGAATATTGAACTGAATGAACATTTGAGATCAAAACAAGTAGTTATGCTTCTCAGACTCTGATGTAATCGAAATCCCGTTGATACAAGATGATAAAATGTTCACTCAACAATCATTTTTTTTTTCTTCTATTTTTCTCTATCTACCCCGGTTACTATGAATAACTCACCACGAAAACCCGCCCAAACCAATAGGATCTTTTGTTTATCTTGTTAATAAATAAGTTATAACACTGTTGATAGAAAGGTGAAAAAGTAGCAAGTCTACTCATTTGTTTGAACAAAATTCCATAAATGATGAATGATTCTCATTAGCAGCAGAGAGGGTGGACCCTACAAATTAGTGTTCGAACAAATATATTTAAACATGAAAATCATACTAAATAAGGCAAAAATATAGGGTCAATAACGCTAAACCAGAACCTCTAACCGAATTGAGATTCTCTCTACGGGGGTTATTTACGCTGTTACTCGTTCGTGACACCTGTGTTTATAAATGCTATGCGTGTTCGTTTATGTGCTCATGCGCGTAATTTTTGTCAGTCCACCCTCTCTGCTGCTGTAATTAACCAAATATTTTATCAAGTCCGTTACGATATCTCGACCTAGGATCATGTAAATTTATTGTTATAAAACCAAACAGGGTAGCTTGTGCTTTTGAAAAAAAGTTTTTGAACTTAATCATATTCATGTCCCCTGAACACCAAGTATAATAAATATTTTGCAGCGTATGATTATCAACTCCGTTAAACACAACCAAAATACTGCAGTTGTCTCTGATTACTTCAGGTATTTGCGTATATCTTTGAGTAACATAAATCACGTCTGTGTTTTTATGTGTACCTCGAGAAAATATCCGAGCTGGATTTAATTGTTTTGTCCAGCATAATATCATCGTACACTACTTAATTATTAATAAGTCCATCAAGGTCATCTACAGATGGCTCTTCATCAACACTGGTAATAAAATCAATAATATCATTACCGTCTTCATTCAGCAACTTTGCATTTTCATTAAAATCTTTAAGTACTTCATAGCATCGTTGATCATCTACAGATGGTGCCACTAAATATAGTTTATCCCGCTTGAGCTATCTCATTATTAAATTAAGCAATAATTGCGTCTTACCACTTCCAGATGGCCCAATTATTATCATTCTGATAGAATTCGGTAGCGCTGGGTGATGTTTGACTGGCTCTTGTTTTAATGTCGCTGAGAAGTCAATTATATCCATAATAATAATAAGTAATATGAATCTATATTGTGTTCGATGCAAGGCACCCACCCCCACCAATGGATTAATAACAATAATAACAAAAAATAAAAAATGCGCACTGACAGGTAAGTGTGAAAAGTGTGGCACAAAAAAAATACAAATTTATTTCGTCTAGCACAAAGACAGGAGGTGATATCGCTGCTTCGTTGGGAAAATTACCAGGGACTCCGTGGGCGAAGTATCCTGGAAAAAAACATTTTCCTGGATATAATTATTGTGGTCCTGGAACTCGACTTGATATCCGACTTGACGAACGAGATCAACCAAGACCAGGAGATTATCCAATAAACAAGATTGATCAGGCGTGTCACGTTCATGATGTTGCTTATAAATGCAAGGATTTACAACAACGACATCTCGCAGATGTGAAATTGATTCATGCGTTAAATTCTATACCTGATAAATCTCTCAGACAAAAACTCGCTAGTTTTCTAGTGAAATCTGCTATGAAGGGTAAACTAATGCTAGGGGCTGGTAATTAATTATATAACTATTATAATGGAATCTGTTTAGTATAACCCAAGAGGATATTGGAAGGGTAGAGCAGCGATTAGTAAACTTGCTGAAGCAGCAAAAGTCTCACGTGCTGTTGCTGCAGCGTGGTGAGCACGACAGGCAATATGGCAAATCTATCTGCGTCCACCTAAAAAAATTCAGTATGCGTATTTTGATGTCAGCGTTCCCAACGAAGTTCATCAAGCAGACATTTTGTTTTTACCTCACGATATTATTAAAGCACGTGGACGTCAATCCCGCACATACAAATAAGCGTTAACTGTCGTTGACGTTGCAAGTAGATACAAAGAAGCAGAACCATTATCAACTAAAACAGCATCTGAAGTTGCATCTACATTTGAACGAATTTATCAACGAGTACCTTTGCGATGGCCACAGTTGCTACAAGTTGATCCTGGCAAAGAATTTCTTGGTGCAGTATCATCGCTGATGAAAAAACATAATGTCAAAATCAGACACACCGCAATTCATCGTGATCAGGCAATAGTTGAACGTTTTAATCGAACACTTGCTGAGCGGTTATTTGGATATCAGTATGCGAAGGAAATAATTCAGAACGACATGAGATCTCGTGAATGGGTTGCAAGATTACCAAGTGTGATAGCTGCGTTAAATAATGAAATTACTCGTGCAACTTCTATGAAACCTATTAATGCAATTACAAAGAAACATATACCTGTACAACGACGTGACTTTTCAAAACAGCCAGTGTTAGGTAATGTGACTGTGAGGTATTTATATGAACCCGTTGAACTTGAAGGGGGTAAAAAAAAGAGCAACTGATCCTATCTGAAGTGTGACTACACATAAAATTTCTAGCGTGGTAAGATCTACGGGTAGACCTGCAATCTACATACTAAATTCAACTGTTCCTCAGCGTGGATTTGTACGTGAACAATTACAAGTAATTCCTGAAGACACACAATTACCACCGCGTTCACTTGTGTAATTTTTGTCTGAATTTGATAACTGATTAGTACATATCATTGTATTTATTATGAAAAATGTATCGATCCGTTATCAAATTCAGACAATTTTATGTGGATTCAGTATCATGATCAAATATACTAAACCACCGCGTTTATTTTTGTAAACTAGCACCCCTACGTCGATTACAATCAAAAAAGGTCAGCATCACATTCTCGCAGCGATGTGTTTATTGTCCGAGGAATTATATTAGTATAGTTCAACAAAAATTCCTCAGCGGTTGGTGGTTTTTCTTCGTGAGCTTGGTATTTAAGATTTCTTTGCTGATAATAAATCATCATAACCCTGTATTTGTTTCCGCGGCATTTCGTGCAAATATCTAATTTACCCCGCAGTCCTTTTCCGCAACCTAAACACGGTCTAGGACCAGTTGATCCTTTTTTCAACGATTGATTATGATATGCACAGTAATCCCCATAACAGTTCCTGTTGCATTTTTCAGTTGTCCCTTGAAACGTCCACTTGCAATGATTAGGTCCTGCTGGAAAAGGCATTACTATATGATATGAACATATTTTTTTAATTAGAGATATAACTATACTATTAATATATCTACAAGATGAGCACCGAAAAAATAACGACAAATAGCACAGATGATATCCTATGTGATGATCATAATTCTAATTATGATCATGTTTGTGATTTCTTCTGCGAGATCTTGCCATGCGAATGTCCAAATTCATCATCGTCCGACAATGATGTTGTTGCGATAAAATCTACCCCGGAACAATCGGATACCCTGGTAGAGCCAAAGATATCCGAAGAGGAATATTGGGATCTGCTTGACGAGAAAATTTTTAATGAACGTCTTAACGAGCACAAAGAGATTTTTGAAACAACTCCACAACACGAATTATATGAAATCGCCAAATTCAGTTACTGGCACTTTCGTGAATACTCTTCGAGGTTTCTGAATTCGTTCAACGACGTTATTTTGTATTCAAGTAAAGAACGCGCAATCAGCAATTTCGTTGTAGACGGTATCAACGATAAAAATCATGTCGAGGAATAATCATTCAACGCTTCGATAGATTTCATGTGTTGGTGTCCGATGAAGATTTTAATCGTTTCGCCGATGAATTTACCGGACAATCATCGGTCACCGAAATAATTCCAAAAATTTCGTTCAAGGTATCCTGTATTTGATCTTGATACAAAATTCATTCTTGAGAAATTAACATACCGTCACAGGGAAACTGAAATAAAGCAAAGTAACAAGCAAATCAGCGTCGATGAAATCATCGATTACTTCTTGCAATTATGTGATTGTTCTCGTGATCGTGTATTCGTGTTTGAAACAAATAGTGGTTATCCTGTTCTTTGTAAATCAACGCCAGTGACATTTGACCAGCAGCGGGATTTAACAAACCGCGCCGCAGATGAAAAGAATCCCGGTTGCAGCATTGATCGTCAGGCTGGTCTTCACAGCATAAAGCTGAATAAAACGAAATCGTACAAATCAAGAAAAATACAGCATGTAAAAAACTAGTTGTGATAATATTCCAGCTGAAGATATTGAACAAATCTCTGCAGCGTTGACAGGAGAACCAGATCAACTAATCGGTGTTGTCAATGTGTCTCTGAACAGGGTTACAATATCAAGACGACCAGGACATCATTGCAACATTTGCGAACGTAGACACGGATATAATTAGATCGGCGATTTCATTGAGGATAAATGCGACAACTGTCTCGTATTTGTCAAAGAGAATTATTATATTATAGACTGTCCAAGAAGCACTGGAAAACAAATATCCATTCCTCTCGATGAGTCCATCGATGAACAAATACAGAAAGTAATTAGCGGAAAATCATCTAATCCAGTAATAAAGCAAATCATTGATGAATCCCTGACTCACTCAGGACAACGCATCGATAAGAAATAGATCAAGTATGTCATAGCGGCAAGGTGCAAATGTCATTATCCTGGATATTTCAGAGAACGAAATCCAGACTTTTCATATATCGCATTACCAGCTCATGAAAACGGCACAGGTTGCAGAATAATTCCAGATGAAGATTATCTCGATGGATCAGCATGTGGTATGGGAAAATCAGAAGCAGCTTGGAAGTCATTGAAAGATCATCAGTCCGTGGCTGTTATTAGTTATCGAAAGACATTTACAGAAAAAGTAAAATCTGATCATGGAATAGAATCGTATTTGGATATCACAGGTGACATTATATTCAAACCTGGTGACCGACGACCTGTTGTTGTTCAGTGGGAATCCCTACACCGAATAAAAGGAGTACCAGACGTATTGATTGTTGATGAATGGCACGAAATTCGACGACAGCAGCTTTCATCGGTACGACTGAGTAAAGAACGCTGGAAGAAATTCGCTGGGCTAGTCAACATGTGTAAGCGATTAATCGTCTTAGACGCAGATGCTGACGAAGATGATCTAATATTGTTCAGGGACAAAATGGGACGGTCAACGATGAAATTCATTATCAACGATTATAAGACTGGTCATGGAAAGAAATTCATAGTTGAAACATCACACAAGAACAACCTGATAAATCTGCTAGAACAGTTTAAATTAGGAAACAAAATAACTGTATTTACTCACAATAAATCCAGAACGAATTATTCTGTAGAGAGTTTAGCAAAACAACTACAACATCAAGGATACCGTGTCAAATACTATCATGCCGATACTGATCCAACACAAAGGAAGTGGGACTTCAACAGTATAAATATTGCATTCGATAATTATGATGTCGTTATATTTAATCATACTCTCGAAGCTGGAGTCATTATCGCTGATGAGCGCTTTAATATCATGCATGTGTTTTCTGAAGAACTAGGTTCAGTTGAAGCCACGAAACAAGCAATTCATCGCTTTCGTTGTATTAACGAAATTCATTATTCAGCAACGAAAAAAAACCGCGAAAGACTTCCTATTACTCGTGAAGAAATAACAAAAATTATTGTCGACCGTGAACGATTACTCGATGATGAAACTAAATTATTAAGATGTCCTAACGCAGGAGAATTATCACTACCATACGGATTTTCATATCTTAGTGATATCATCGATGAGAATAATTCCAAAATGTATTTCATGCCGAGATTAATAACGATAATGATGAATACTGGATACACGATTATACAAACTCCGCCAGATGATTACGATACATGGAGAGCAAAAAACAACATCAAAAAACCAAACAATGAAGATATTAATAATACTCCTGTCGTTCATGAGTTTTCGAAGACCAATGTCGGTAACAGAATAAAACAATCAAAATCTAATTCTGTGGACGGTCCTCAATATTACAAGTACAATCCCGAAGAAAAGTTAGTACCTTACGAAGCAAAGAAATCATTTCTGAATCATATGTTTCAATGTGATGTTGGTAAGTTACCAGCAGAACAAGTTGAACAATTATATAATAATTCAGCACGACTGAAACCAGAACATAAAGCCATCATTGACAAATTCAATAACGGCAATGCGATTGATGCTACAATGTTTCGGTCGGATAAAATCAGCCCACGCGAAAAACTAAACGTGGTTAAAAACGTTCTACAAATACTGAATTTACCTGACATTGTTCCTGATAATTTATCACATAATAGCATTCCGATATCAGGACAACATTTAAGAACGTGCGTCAAGAATCTAATCACGGACAAAGATCAGTTATCAAAATACAATAATCTACTGAAGAACTGGTCAAGTATATTTCCCGAGACGAGACTTCATAAATCAAAACTAACAACAGGAAATGTCATTGAGAAAATCAAACTGATTTACAGGTTTTTCGGAGCGACTTTGACCGTCAATGATAAAAATAATGCAACGAGATCAGATTACACATTAAATTTCCCCGTGTGGCCAAAATCAGACTTTATCGATGATCCTCGTTGGAGAAATTACTGCAATGATTGTCGAGGATTTTATGGTGGTAATGATATCACTGTTGTTGATGATCATACTGCGATGCTAAAATTCCACATATGGAGTGCGAACAATTGGTTTAGTATGTTCGATCATGATAGTGAATCGACATAAAAATTTACCTGAATTTGATTAACGGATCGGTACATTTTATAATATTTATTATGAAATGTACCGATCCGTTATCAAACGATAGAGGTCTCAGATTCGCTAAATAACCGTTCTATGAAAACCACCGCCGGAATAATTTTTCACGTCTCCACCTCGTGATGAGGATATCATACACATAAAGCGAGATAAATCTGTTATCGCTGATAGAATAAGTGCGCAGTTGTCTCCCTTTTGTTATTGCGTATACATGACACGTTTATATTCAGTGCATATACGTCCAATCCATCAAACATTGAAGTCTGAAAAATCTTTTTATATGATCAAGCACAAAAATCTCAATCCCCTTGACGTTGTCAAGGATTTCATTCTTGGACGTTATCAATATGATATTGAATTCCGTGATAAAATCACAACGAACTGCGCTACAGTAGATTTTACGTAAGCTGTGTGTGCGGTAGTCATTATCGATGTTTTTTGGTCTAGACTGTAGCATGTGGAAAGAACTGGAATAATATCGATCCATGCATTATTGCTAACACAGTTCTGGTAGTTTGAGAATATAATGTTTTAAACAAGACAGAAATATGTAAGATTGTAGATTTATTTTATATTTTATTCAGAATCCGTTTATCACATAATCTAGTAGTATAATATTAATCACCCTTGACTCAGTCAGGGGGAATTTCCTGCTTGATAACTATATAACCATTTTTGAAACGTATATTTATAACTAAAGCTAATAGTGTAATGGTTAGCGCTTCTGACTCTCATACCAGAGGCCCGTGGTTCGAGTCCCATGACTGACACTGTCGGTGGTTTGGCCCTGGGATGCCAATTTTTTTAATAATTGGGGAAGTTTCCCTGTGTACACAACGTGGTGAGTATATTTTCCGCTCGCCCCGGGTTTGATTTGGGGGGGGGGGTGTACATGAAAAACTGGAACTTCCCCAAAAATAAACAACAGGATGATGTGAACTCGTGACCTTGTGACCTCACTGAAGGGTACCCCAAACAAGGACATTCAGAAAGAATGTCACCAGACAAAGAAGCCTCGTAAGGTGCCTGTGGGTCATCAGAAAGACCTTAACCATGAAGAGCGCCTGTGGTCCATAAGAAAAGGCCTTAACAAGGACTCTTAGGACCTTATGGTAAAGGCTTTACTGGTCAGTGAAGGGACCCCGTTGAATGGTAGACTGATCGTCATAGCTGTTGTTTATTTTTATTTAGAAATAAATTTCAGAAATATATCATTATTAATTCAGAAATATATTTTTATTTTTATTAATATTTATCTGATTCAGAATCTATTTTTATATTTATCTGATTCAGAAATATATTTTTATATTTATCTTATTTATCTGATTCAGAAATATATTTTTATTTTTATTAATATTTATCTGATTCAGAAATATATTTTGCATATTTATCTGATTCAGAAATATATTTTTATATTTATCTGATTCAGAAATATATTTTTATATTTATCTGATTTAGAATATATTTGTACGTTTATTATTATATTAATTCTGATTCAGAAATATTTTTATTATAATAAAATTTTATTTTTTATGAAATTTAGTCAGATTTTCTAAATTGGATAGGTAAGTTACCTAACAAAATTGTGACTTTGATCAGATTTTCTAAATTTAATGGGTTAGTTACATAACAAAATTGTGACCTTGATCAGATTTTCTAAATTTGATGGGTAAGTTACCTAACAAAATTGTGACTTGATCAGATTTTCTAAATTTGATGGGTAATATACCCATCAAAATTGCGAATTCAGTCAGATTTTCTCAAATATTTTTATTTTTACTAAGAAATATATTTTTATTTTTATTAAGAAATATATTTTTATTTAAACAAATATTTATTATATAATGAATCATGAAAATATTAATGCTATTATTGCTGCTATTAAGCAATTACAACACAGCGGTATAAAAATATCTGATGAGCTTGATCCTGAAAAAATAATGAGTGATTTTGAATCATTACAATTTCGAAAATCAGAAAATAGATACACGCTGCCCTCCGATTATAGATTCATTAAGTTGATCCAGCAGGCGATGTTACAATCACTGGCAGCAATCACGGATACGCAAGTGAAATTATTTGTTCTCCTTTCACGTTCAATCAAAAAGGTTAGGTCAGAATTATCTCACGAATACGAAACGAAAAGAATTGTACACGCTCGTATAAAACAGTTGAGAGATATTATGTCGATGACGGAGTCATTGAACGAAGTTGCGGAAGAGTTACTAGCGAAAGATAAGGACGAGTGTGACTCTAGTCATAGTGAAAGTGACTGTAGTGACGTTGATAACGAAACCAATAGTGTCACCCCTGACATAGTCACGGACATTGTACCAGCTAAACAAGAGGGATAATTCATTTCTGATCCACTTCAAGGATAATAATCACGGGGGTAAAAAAAAAAAATATTTTATTCTGACATTTTATTTTTGCTTGGTGTTTTCTACGAACGCACATACAAGTTTATATTTAATATTTCTGACCTAAGGTCCAACAAGTGGCCAGTCTGGTCAGTAAGTTTGAAATGTATCCGCGATAAGAGTGGATTATGACATTTTAGATAAACAACGTTGATTGGTTCTGATACAATCAAATAGCCTGGGGGTACTTGAGGTGTAAATGAATACAGAACGTATCCTTGTTGCGCTTGGTTGGATTTTTCAGCGTCAACTTGATAACTGCCGTCGATGACATCGCATACTAGATTGACAGCGATCGTTGATGTGATATTGACGATGCCCGGCGAGACATGACGACTATCACCGTATGGATCGTTGTTGTATTTAAAAATATTTGATGGCGGGGCTATTTTTTTTCCATGTTTCGAGAATTCTAGGAAAGCAATTATCGATAACATCAGTGAGTCTCTTTTTTAATCTACCTGAATCTAGTTTTGGTATTGTAAATGTTGAGATTTGTTCTTTGGTTGTTTCATAACAATCAAGAAAAGCTTTCATGATATGTCCTCATGGAGATAATTTATTTTGTTCAAACATTCTTAAGATAAAAGTTCGATTAATGATGTACATATCTGATCTGAGTTTATTGAAATGTTGTATTGTTTCAATGATATTTTTTTTGTGTGTCTTCGTCGTAGATTTGTGATAACGATAAAAATAGATTGTTTAAATCATTGATTTTACTATTGTGCTCAAAATCAATTAAAGCAACATATCCATCGATTGGTTCTTCATAGGGAACTTTAGGGGATTCAGGATCGTATATAATAAATCTTGTTACGGGATCACGTTTAGCGTAGGTTATAGAATGATAACCATAACGAGGAAGCCATGTTCGATCGGTATCAGTATAATCTTTTCTGTCCTACCAATCAAGTCTATAAGGAACACCAGGAATTCCGTTGAGATAAGCGTCCGGTTTTTTATGTATTTTTTTCTGTTGTAAGAAATTCATTTAGTTGTGGTTCTTGTGGACCTTCATAAACCGGTGAAATCTCTGGCCAACCTAACACAGATCTAATCGATCTCTGATAAATATCTACGGCGTAATCCGGAGAATTTATTTCAATGGCAGATGACAGCGTTGGTTCGTGAACAGTAATGGCTATCTTTGATTCTTTTCCTGTAACGGATTTCATTCTGCGTTGGAATTCTTCATTGATCTGTTCTGTTTGATAACTGCCCGTTGGAAAACTAACTACTTGCCAATCAGGAGTTCCATCGTGTTTATTTTTATTTGCAAATACTAATGAATTAATCGGTTGTAGTCCACCGAATGATTTTGACCTAATATTTGGCCAACTATAATAAACCCGTAATTGCGCTAATGCAGTTTCTTTTGCTGGTATTGCAGTTGGAAAATTAATACTGAATTCAGGATTAGTTGAACTCGCTGATATCATTGTGGTTCTTACCGGCGCAGTATTAGTGACGATTTGCTGTAATAATTCCTGTGATGTCATTATTATTATTATTTTGAACTATTAATTGATTTTTCAAAATCTTCAAACCAACCGTTGACACTCCATACATGAAATTTTAGCATCTCAATGTGTTCATCCACGATTTTAACATCTGGGCCACCAATTCCTACACCGGGATGATGATGATTTCTCCAGCATTCATCGTTAATAAAATCTGATTTTGGCCATTCAGGATATTTTATAATATAATCTCCTGTATTATCATCCAAAGTAAAAGTTGCTCCAAAATATTCATAAATCGATTTAATTATATCAATGACATCATCGACAGATATTTTATCTGATAATGTAGATTTTGTTGTCATAATTATATTATTGTTGCTCTAAATTATTTATTTCCGTGATCGAATCGCCCGTGGCATCGCTACGGTAAAATACTTCATTGTAGATCTTTATTATAATTAATGAATTCTTCATCGGATATTATTCCATCGTTGGGCGACGATGAAATCATCGACGATAATTTGGAATATGCTACAGTTGCAGTATGTAATTTCATCGTGTACTCGTTCAATTTTTCATTTGTGTACGTATCTATCTTTTTCGCGACAATATTGAATATTCCAGCGATCGTGGTTGACGATGAAACAACGATCGGCGCTGTCATCGTCAACGTTGATAATACTACGCCGGTTCCAGCAACAATCGCGGAAACCGAATAAACGATGATATCAACGACAACCGCACGTCTACGATATTTCTTTATTTTTGCTGTATAATCATCGATGAAGGTTTTTAGTTTATTCTGCCATGTTGTTACTTGATCGTATCTGTATCGCTTAACGTCTATCACTATACTGTATTAAGTAATTAATTGTGGTGTTTCAGCTACAAATTCTATGCACCACCAGTACGACGCTGTGGTTATTTTTTATCGGATGGTTCCAGTATAAATATTTCTTCGGTATTTTTCTTTAATATAACAGACACAATTCCAGACAAATTACGGAAATGTAGTAAATATCCTAAATTTTGCAGAAGTAAATACGGACAGCCTGTACACGCTAGTGACCTCCGCGGTATGTTTGATAGTGATATTTTGCGGTGTCCATGTTGATGATCCTGATCATACTGTGTACACGATATTGTCAATTTGTTTGTGTGGAATTTTAACGAGATTAGTTTAATTGATGATATTAGGAATTCCACTGATAATATCGTTGATTCTTGCATTTATATCGGTGAGATTTATGTCAACGGTTGGTGGACTTCCAAAAAATTCATTAATGGTTCTGTTTACGTTTCTGCGAAAATTCAGAACCAGTTGTACTTGATTAGTAAAATCAGTTTTGAGTGTGGTCATTCCATCGTTGATTGTAGTTAACGAAGTTGTCACTGTAATTTCCTTATCATCGACATATTTCTCCGTTGCAGCGTCGAGATTATCTGTTGGTTCTCCCACGCTGGTAATTTTATTATTATTCATGTTGAGAGCGCCGTGCATGGTATCACCGAATGTTGACAACCTATCATTGATCGACACTGCAGTAATACCACTAGGAACAAGTTTGCCCTCTCTGTCATATACAGCAATAAGACCTTCTCGCGATAATCGACTGCGAATAATAATATCGTTGATTGAAATATTACTCGTCTTCAATTTCCCTTCACGGTTTTGAAATATAACAAATTCGTTTGGATCAACGTTGGCAAGACTGAGCAGATCAGATAATTCATCATTGATCTGCCTTGTTACTCGCTTGAGTAAATCTTCATCTGATGCTTGTTGGGTTCCTAACGTTGTTCGGGCTTTAGCTGATCTTCCGTAAATATCTACCATTATATGATTAGCGATTATTTTCAACAGAACTCGTATATTCGTGTACAGCTTTATGAGGTGGTTTCGCTGATCTTCATACAGCATCAAGTACTGCTAGTGTTTCACGGCCACATATTGGTGGATCCGTTAATGTTTGTGTTGGTAACGTTGAATACCAGATCGGAATGTTACCACCGACAGAGTCGGCAGCGACATACCTTAAAAATTCTTTTGGTGGTGCCAGTCCGTACGAATCGAAATAAATAATTCCACGTGGATCAATCGCGTAAGTTTTTATCAAGGTTGATTATTCCGGTTTCAATGTTTTCTACTGGCGCATCAATAACTCTCATTCGTCCACCAACACCTTCAAGTAGCATCGTCTTATCACTGAGTATAACGGCGATTGCTCTGTAATTAACAATAGCTCCTCTTGTCACACGAGCTCGAAAATGTATGTCAACAACGGACTGTCTAAACAAATCTAAATGTTCCAGCGAAAAATAATAAATCGGGTACATCGTTGTAAAATCTAGCTGTGATATTTGTAAACCAGTATCAACATTTTGATCACGCCCCATAAACGACATCAATCGATGATATGCACGCGCCACATAATTTTGCTCAAAATTCAACAAAATATCCTCCGATGGTTCTTGATGTCCGTTTATTCTTAATGAAACCTCGGAAACACGGAGTTTGTCAAATATCATAATACTACGCGTTTGATCATTTACTAGTGCAGCATCTTGAAGTGCAACGAATATATATCGCGGCACAAAGATACCCTGTTGTGATGCTATCTGCCATGAAAATAAAATATTAAGTGCACTTTGAACAGCATCTGTGGTTGTTGTTAACCATGATAGCGTCGACTTGCGGCCGCTGCCCATGAAAGCGAGTAACCGATCTTCTTCAGGTATCATTGGAGTCATTACTGGTATCCACAATGAAAGTTTTGTTAGTATTACTTTACCAGCATCACCAGCAGGTCGCCATATTGCATCATCGTCGGTTGCTTTTCCTACGAGTACAATTGTATTTTTGGCTCCAAAAATAACTTTTCTAACGTGTCTGCAGAATCCAAAAATATGTGATAGTGGAATCGCGCAAGAAAATCTTCTGCTTCCACCCTGCAACATTGCTCGACGTGATCTAAATCCTAAGTTGAAATCTGGATCGACATTAATAATTATACTTTGCACATCTGCGTCGGCATTTCTAGCAAAGTTTCTTGGTCGTCCTATTTCATACTGATTATATTCAGGATGATCAGAAGTATCCTTGGTAAACATCATTGATGGACCAGCTGATCTTGAATAATCGTCGCTGTATCTTGCAAGGCCAAGTATCGTCGTGTCAACGTCAACATCTTTTGAATCGATTCAATATTTCTTCCGTCGATCATGTACGTGGCACTGTCGAACAACGCCATGATGCCATTATTAACAAAACCAACACTAATATTAGCTTCATATTCAGTATTATCTGCTTTTTAAATTTCACCTTCTACTTCGATGAATGCTTCAGCGGGTAAGAATATCTACTTGTATCTTGAACCTGTAATTCGATTCGTCCACGCTGATTTGGCTGTCGTGCGTCGTAAGAATAATATTGATAATCACATACCGATTCATCTTTGAGAACTGGTGCGTCCATGTCGAATGCGGGATCAGATATGCGTTTGAACATCCTTATTATATTTGTTATCGTTTAACACGAAAACTACTTCCTGCTGCCAGACTAGCGGTTATATTTTTTATCTTTTTCACCATCCACTGACACTAATTTTTGATTTGCGGCTTGATTTATTATTTTACTAACGTTTGCAGGCATCATTTCAGTGCTGGGTAATTTTACTGGCTGAGGTTTTCGTCGTATTAATTGTGCTAGTCTGTCCTAGATTGCAGAGAATGCTTTACTGGCGACGTCGCCGGCAGCACTAATACCTTTTTCACGAACAACGTCAATAGCTTTCATTCCTAGTTGCAATCGTTATTGCTTTTGGGGCTATCCTTCTAAATAAACCCTGAACAACATCGCCGAGTCCATCTCCGTAAAATATTTTATATGTAGGTAATCTCGAATTTATCACCCTGACCATAGTTGGTCCACGTTGAGCAACATGTATGATCATTTTATTATAGTAATTATAACTAACTGTTTAATCACTGTGATAATCATCGGCGATTTCATTAGTGAGGGACCGATACAGGCTAATATCCATGATACCGCCTGTAAATAATCGTTGACAAATAGCAGCTGCTTTATTAATGATTTCTGGAGAATTATTATCGGCTCGTTTTCCACCAGTCAGAATTTCTAGTCTGTCCGCGTCAGCAAGGACGTTATCGGGGCATGGAGTAATAAGACCACTTCCCCTGGTACCTGTACCAATACCGCTTCCAGTGGCACCGGCGGCATCCTGCCATTCTTCTTTCTCATCTGTTGTTTTCACTGCTTTTTTTCTTCCTTGATTTCCTTTCTGCTTTTGATTTTTCAAGTTGCTGTTTCATTTCTTCTTCGTTTTGTTTTCTTGTTTCTTTCACTTGTTCAATATACTCCTTCACTACCTGGTTCAAATTATCAAACCGATTAACATCTTAGACAGATCTGATCTGCAGAGTGTCATGAGCGATACGAAATAATCTTTAACCCAATCGCCAGATTTCAACGTATTAATATATTCAGCTTTCACGTATTTTTCTCTTTGATAATATTCATACGCGGCAATCTTTAGTAATTTATTTGGGTCTTTGATAGCGGCAATACCTTCAGGTGTGAATTTATCTACTATTTTGGTTTTGGTTTTTGGTGGTTCAGGTTGTGGTTGAATTTCAGGTGGTAGTTGAGGAAGTTGCCTGGGTAGTGGTAGAGTTGCTCGAAGACGCCCAGCAATATCGGCAGGCAATGTTTCAAGAGCTTTTTGTGTTGCCTCAGTTGCTGAAACAATTTTCTTTGTTGGTTTAGTAATTGGTTTAAATAATTATTCTGCACCTTCTGCAAATTCTTCCTGTGTTTGCTGACGCGCTTGTAATTGTTGTCTGACAGAATCACGGACAGGTAGATATTTCTTGATTGCTTCTAGTCGCTCTCGAGCTAGTCTAGCTGAGTGAGTTTCACCAGTCATTATTGATATAACAATGATTTAATTATAGCAGAGATGGTGAACTGATAAAAATCACGTACAACACCAATAGATCAGCAATTCCAATCTCATAATTTTTTCATTATTACTCTTTCATCTCTTTTCTTCTGCGAGTTTCATCCTCTATCGCAGCATTTCTCATACTTCTGTCTTTCTCTGAGAGTGGTCTACCAAGTTGTTTTTCTATACATTCTTCAGGTTCGCGGAGAAGATAATTTAGTTGCTTCATTTCTTCATCAAATATAAATCTAACATAATGATCAGTAGTATCACTGAAAATATTTTTAGCACCAATGACAGGCACAATCTCATTATCGATGCACCTGAATCCGATAAATTTATTTGGATAAATAAAATAATGCTGGTTTCCATATTCGTCGATAATCATTTTATTGTAGAAATAATTAATACTTTTACTATTCGAAATTTTGTTACGGTCGAGATATTCAAAAAAACGAATAAGTGCCCATAAATCATTTATAGTTATCATATAATCACTAATTTAACTCTAAATCCGTAACGATATTATGGTAATCTGATTATTCAGGCATAATAATAAATAAATAATTTTTTTAAATCCACAGCAGCAGAGAGGGTGGACTGACAAAAATTACGCGCATGAGCACATAAACGAACACGCATAGCATTTACAAACACAAGTGTCACGAACGAGTAACAGCGTAAATAACCCCCGTAGAGAGAATCTCAATTCGGTTAGAGGTTCTGGTTTAGCGTTATTGACCCTATATTTTTGCCTTATTTAGTATGATTTTCATGTTTAAATATATTTGTTCGAACACTAATTTGTAGGGTCCACCCTCTCTGCTGCTTCATTAACTAACATGTTAAAGGCATTCAAAGCGTATGTCCTGACAGTAACAATTAAGACGACGACGAGACTGATGCAATAAGTGAAAGTGCAAACTACAATGAACCAAGGTGGCAAAAATACATCTACTTTAATGAAAGTAGAATATTCGAAACGAAAGATGATATAGAAACACACGTCAAGGACTTTGTTTAAAGTCAGCATCGATTTTATTGGCCTCAAAGCAAGCAGCATATGGCACAGATGATTAATTCGATCCTCACAGACCGTATAGTTGATTGTTACACTATTACTATGACTTTGTGTTTGAAAATGCAAACAACGAATATATTCTATTCGTGCTAAAAATTCTTTTCGATGACACTATCACTAATCATCATCGAATGGATCTCCCATTTTTTACAACCGGAGGTACCTGTGCGGGGATACCATATAATTTAAATGGTGATAAGTTCTAGCTTACTTTAATGTACAATTTACATACGTAGAAGAAAACAAAGCTATTTTTCTCCTGTTATTATTTTCAGCCAATCAGAGACGTTCATTATTTTAAATACGTTGTTTAATTTTCCACCCCGAAATCGCAAAATCATTATTCGCCAGTGACGAAAGCAAACCTGAAACTAACAGGCAAAGCTAAACTGTATTCATACAGAAAGAAAGTGAGAAAAGCAATAAAATGTGCAGCAAACCTTAAGATATTGACATAAGGAAACATGTTCATTTGACTGGTTCAAAATCGATGCAAAATCAGGGAAAGATTTCTCTTCTAAGCAGCAAAGTATATCCAATGATTGAGGATTAACTCTCTTGAATAAAATATATATCTCTAATTAATTCTGCATTTTACCCATATCATAGCGTGTTTTCTTAATGGTTATTATAAGAATAAAGGAAGTCCAAACAAATACCTGATTCCACCTGGAGGGAAAAAAGCAAAATGGCAATAAATACAGATTTCTGCTTCAGAATCTTCGACTGCATATCAATATTCTCTGCCTAGAATATATCCCTGTGATAAAGATTTACTGACTAGTGAACACAATCAATGTTTGCAATAATATTCTATTTCCTTGGTTTGTTCAATTTATACGCAAAACAAAACATGTTCCGGTTCCTTGCACTCATATTTATTTATTTATTCCTATTCAACAATTTTCAATAATTAATGACTTGCTCATTTATATCTGCAACAATGATAGTAGTGAAGGGGGATACTTTAGCGCCAATGGGACTTCTATGCTAAATTTGAGTGTTTGTACTTTGGCGTCAAAGGGAATTTAACATGGGGCAATTTAACATGGGTGGGACTATAGAGCGACAAGGGGATTGGGACAGCATAGCGTCAACGGTTTGGGACTGTCTAGCGACAAGGGAAATTGACGTCACGGTACTTGACGCGGAAATCTGGCAACAATGTGGCAAGGGGCAAACCTGAATATGCGTTGCTCTAGGGACAAATATAGAGACATAGACATAGAGACGTGGTTAGAGACAGGGTTAGAGACATAGAGACATAGACAAAGAAACAAAAATGGCAAGAGAGTAAATCTTCTCGAGGCAATGGAGTGGCCCTGGAAAGGACCTTTGGGTTTCTTCTAATCTCTTCTTTTCCTCCACCAACATCTGATTTTCTCTACTACATTCTTGTTCTTCTTCTTTTTCTTCTCTTCCTTTTCATCCTCCTCTTTCTCCTTCTCCTCCATCTCTTTCCTCTTTTCATTTTCTTCTTCTTTTTCCATCTTAGTATTCCATGCTCTCATTTGTTCCTTTAACTCTTCGTCCTCCTTCTCCTTCCTCTTTTATAAGTTCTCTCATTCTGTCCTTTGCCATCTTTAAATTATTTATTTCCATTTTGAGAGGGTGCAGGCTATATTCACCATACTCCATTCCCACTAAAACTTCCTCCACCATCCCAGTATCATCCACTACTTCCTGCAGCTTCCTCATTGTTTCTAAACGGTTGCTTGCCATATTTTATTCAATCTTGAATGGAGCGAATGACGAAAGCTTCACTTTATATGTCTCAAAAGCACGGACACGAAGAGAAACATCCACTCTTGCCACTTTCCTGTATTACCAACTACTCATATCACCTACTAAACAATCCACAGTGATGAGAGTGCAAACCTAAAATAAACTTTTATACAAAACCACAATAATTTCTATCAATATATAGTGGAGAAGGTAAACTTTTATCTACAAAACACACCATTACCTACAATCACATCAGCAAAGGAGTTCATGTTTATAGTGGAGTAGTGTACTCCACATTCACAAATATTATTTAGTTTAGGGACAAGGGTTTGTTAAAGGAAAAAAGACACACACACCAAAGTACGCGAACGCACACAAACCCACAAACACATACACACAAACACACACACACACACACAAAAACACACAAAGAAACGTACAAGAACGCAGACACACCCAAACTAATATTCGCAAACCATCGTACGCGCGCACACATACACACACGCACACACACACGCAAATACACCCACACATAATTATATGATTGATAACTTGATAAGTCACTCTTTTCTAGACATCTGGTTAGCCCCAAAAAAGGATGTTTGTTTTGAGCTCCAAATGACCTGGTTAATGGTGACACCTCCCAGGCCTGGCACCACAGACACATCGCCGACTACAGCTGTTGTTCCAATTTATGCGCGTGGCTGGTAGAGCAGAGGGTGGTTGAGTGGCCTCGTCATTCCAGTCTTCACTATGTGGGATAGTGAAGACTTCCCTCTGTCTTCTAATTTGCAGTCAGGTATGATGAGTCTCGTTATTTCCTGCCGACTCTATCTCTCTCCAACTCCTCCTTCCAGTTTTCTGTCTGGGGAATAGCGGCTCTTGATGCTGGAATTGGTAGTATTGGCTGTGGGTCGTGGTTGTAGTGGCTTTGGAGGCGTCTTCTCCATGGGCTTCACCTCACACACAGGTCTAAGTATGAGTTGAGGCAGATTCTCTCTCTTCTTGTATTTTTCTTTTTTCGTCTTTTTTTCCTCTTCTCTCTTCTTGTCCTTTTCTTCTTTCTTCTTTTATTCCTTTTCCTCCTCTTCAAGCCTGACATTTCCGAGATTGCCTCCATGGCCAGCTTGTCCAGGAGGCGCCTAGCATATTCCAGGTGCATCTGAAGCTCAAGAATATTTTGTAGTCTACTGATTTTCTTGCAGCTGACTGGTCAACGATGGGTAGTCAGACTGACGAACGCTCCGATTTATATGTCTGAAGCGCGAACATGAATGAAAACATCCCCTTACACAAAAACTAACAATACCCATATCATAAACAAAAAAACATGGAACGTGCGGACCTAAAAGAAACACTCAAGTTGACTTTTTTCCTACAAACACACTTTACGATTACTCATACAACAAATCGGGGAAACCAAGTATTTATAGGCATATTTCTAGTTTTTACTTATAAACACACACACACACACACACACACACACACACACACACTATCTTACAAGCAACAGAAATGAAGTGTTTATAGGCACACCTCTAGTTTTTACTTACAAACACACAAAGACAGACAAATATTTTGGCAATTTGACTACCACCTCTTTTCTACATTGTTGGGGGTAGCCCTGAAAAGGACTACCTTTTTTTGAGGGGTTATGGCGATCTCTTATCGTTTAAGATTGCGTCCCCGTCTGGCTGCAGGTTTTCCCACAGGATATGGTCTGCTTCAGCTTAAGGAGGAGGAGAACTCTTTTGTGTCCACACGACAGTCACCAAATCCTTTGTCTGACTCTTGCTATTGTTGCTGCTGATGTTGATGTTGATATTCTCTCTGCTGTTTCTGACGTCTGTACTTCTCTGTCCATTCTTCTTGCTCCTTCTTGATTTCGTCCTTAAAGACCTCTTCTATCAGGTCTTGGGCTATTTTCAACATCCTGACATCCTCTATCTCATCAGGCTTGGGTATCAGGTTTTGCCGAACACGATATCAATTCACGCAGGCTTCGTTCATCTTTGCTAAATTAAAAGGCATTATTTATGGATTAGTCAACCATGGATGTCCAGACTGGAGACCGCCGCACTTTTATAACTGATCTCATGGTGAAGGATAGAGAGAAGTCAAAAAGCATATATTCACAGTGGCGTTTTTTAAACAAACCACCAACACTTTTTCAAAACGGATCATTTTTATTCAACCAATAATTAACCAAAATCAGTTCATATAACATCAAAGAACACATTCTTGACAAGATTGAAAACATTGTGAAGTCAAGTTATGGATTAAAGTCATTGAGCCATTGATGTACAATACGTTTCCTAGCTAAAGAGAAGAGATATCCATAATAGTCACAAAACCATCTATCTACTTTTGCATCGTTTCTAGAACAGTCACGATCAAAATAATTCACTAAATGTTCTAAGGGATATCGAGGACTGCATTGATGAAGAAAATACACACAATATTGTCCACACACCATTGAATCTGTGCCTTATAATTTTACATTATTGAATCGCGTCGTCCGGGCATTTCTTCTCATAAAGTTGATGATGTCGTCTTCCAAAGGCGGTAATCCATACGAATCAAAATACTCCACACAATCATCTTCGAGTGGGTTCCTGGGAGATGACTGTCGTCCGTGTTGATGACACAAGTTTGATGGTCTTTAGGTTTGTGATGAGGCAGTTCATCTTTAGCGCACACGACAGAATTCAAAGAAGCAGTGTACGAACTGTTTTTCAAAAGGTAATAAAGTTCCCAGGCATCCCTTTTGTTTTGGGTTTTTTCCACAGGAAATGATAAGTCATCAAATCAATCCTGACTATTTGCCTAAAAATCTCTGACAAGTAAACGTCTAATAACTTCATCCTTGTACTCCGTGCCAAGAGAGTTTCGAGACGACGGATATCCAGACCAGTCAGTGGAGGGGAGGAATGATCACCCAAGTCTTTATACAACTGATGAAGCACTGCTTCTTCTGAGATAACTTCGATGTTGGACATTCTGTACTGCCTAAACTCGAAAGAATTGGTAGTGACGGATCCGTTGAGGGCTTCGTTGCTGACGATACAAACGAATAAACGTTTGGGTAACTGTCCTTGGAACAGATGATCTTCGATCTTGGATCGGAGTCCAGCGGCAATGGTGTAAGTTTTCACTTCCACGCGTCGTATCGGATACTTGGCGGTCGTTCTGCTCAAAGTGTGGCTGATGTCGTTTCCCACTTTAGGTAACACTTCCACGCGTCGCACGTAGACTCTGGCTTCTTGGATGATGGTTTTGTACTCGTTGGCATTGGCCATCAAATATAAAAACAGTACTGCTACGATTGAGTCTCAGGTGAATATCAACTTCATTCAGCAAATACTTTTCTTGCAAACACATGTCCAAAATGCAACCTATCCACTAGTTCTTTACTACGGAACTGCAGGATATTCTTTCGACGGTTGTTAAAGCCCACATTGGGAGGATCGTCATCTGCTGTTAGGACTGTCGTTAAACTTGTTCTCGCCTGTTGTGTCAGGTTTTCATGCCACTCAAGCATCCAGATGAGTGTTCTTGGCCTCTTTTCCGTACGTCAAGGGATTTTCCAGGTACTCTCGGTAAGCGAAAGTATCCATGCAACTGCTGACTAGTTTGTTATTCAAGTACAAATCCACTTTTCTAAACAAGGAATGCATGAAATTTTTGAAGGGAGCTACTCTAGCATCGGCTCCCGGAGCGGAGTCATCCGTTTTCATCACTTTGACTTTCAGGTACAAGTAGCTTCTATTCAGATCGATGTAATCTTCGGGCTGTCCTTTGAGTTCAAATTCGATGGGGGCTGAGGTCATCAAAGAGGAGATGGGATGAAATTCTACCCATTGGGATTCTTGCATCGATATCATCGTGGGCGATATGGCAAACAGATCCAGTTCCGACTTGGAACATTCGAAAGACACTCGGTGCATTTTCACTCTCTGTGATTTAATAATCGAAAACCTCTAATTCTCGGACGGTCCTTCTTTTCTTGGTCTTTCTAGCTCTGGGGGTGTGAAGACCTCTCGAGCGGTGTCTTCGTCATCTCTTTCTGCCTTGTTTTTGCTGTGGCGTCAGGGAAATCGGAATGTCTGACTGGGCAGCTTCCTGGGCATTTATAGGAGATTCATGTCGGGCCAAAAAGTCTTTGACAGTTTGAAGCAAGATATTTTTGCCTCCTCTCAAGAAAGCTTCTTATGGGGTGAGGGGTGTCGATAATGACATTTTGGAGAAATTCTATGCCTTGCGTCAAAGCGTCATTTTTCAAAGAGTTCAATCTTCGTGTCACCATCGGTTTCAAAAAGGAGGCCACCAAACAAAAGGCATATTTCATCTTATCTCCTAAACCATATTCTCGCTGTCGAGCGACTCCTTTGGCCGTGAAACAGCAAAAGTATTGTGGGGAGACATATACATGGGACTGTCACTGAGTAAAGTTAAGTAAAATTGGTTATTCATAATTTCAGAGTTCCGCTGTCCGAGGAGTCACTCGAGGTCAGAATAGTGTCAAAAAGAGGATTGTTGTTGTTGTTATTGTGACTGTTGGGAGGATGACTGAAGGTGGGCTCAAGACTCCCGTTGTTAGCGTTAGAGTATTTCAGGGAAGGATTGGGGAGAATATAACCGATGCAACTACTCAGTAAAATGGTACACAATTGTTTGTCTCCATGTTGCAGACTCAAATTGACAATGGCAGCACCGACGACACAATACACCACAAAGAGTTAGCAAAAAAAGACGAATTGCGTTTTAGGCACACGTTACCCACACCACACCCACAAGGGTTGCTTTTGTAGATCTTCCACAGAAGAACTGGAAGAAGGAGAGGTCAATGCTGTAGTGTTTGAAGCTGTCTTAAAGGGCATGATGGTCACTTCTTTTTATAGTCGATGACTTGCGAAAAGTCGATCCAAGAATCAAAACTTGGCGGATATCCTTTCCAACGTACTTTGACTTCTTCGATCGAGAATGCTTTCGATGTCGTACACTTTGTCTTCTTCTTTGGTCACACGTTATAACTCGGGCAAGTAAAACGATCCTTTTCACACTTCCCCGTTCATGTCTCCCAAATATAGGCTGCATGATGACGACCACGAACTCATCCAGTGACACGAAACAATTCGGTGGTGCAGTTGTGTAAGTAACCTTTGTATACAGTGAGTTTGGCTTTGCCAATGCGCACCCAATCTCCCTTCGTCAACACTTCACCTTTGTTGAAGACAGCCACATTCGGAGACGTACCAAACAGGCGCTCAAAAGACGGTCGCTTTTTTTCTCGGGAGTCACTTCTTGGGGGGCGGGCACATCCGATGCTCCGATGGAAGGATTGGTTGTGCGCTTGGACCAGGTGCGGTAAGACGTCGATGTACTTGAGGGTGTGTTGATGTGTAAAATATTTCCCATGCGTTCTTTTAAGGTGCGTTGAAAACGTTCCACAATGATGACTTTGGTTTCTGGATTCTCGGTGGTGAAAAAATGAATGCCTGGTTTCTTAATTTCTTTTTGGGAAGCTTGGTTCAGAAATTCGGTGCCTTTGTCAGTTTGCCGTCGAAGAGGGTGACGACCGCTTTGTTTCAACACCAGTTTGAAGGCTCGCACTAACTCAATGGAAGTCAATGGCACGAAATCAGGCAAATTTGGAAAAGACGTTGATGACACAAAACAAATATTTGTAGCCACGATTGTAGGTGGCCAAATGAGAGACATCGGCTAAATCGGGTTGCCATCGATGATCCATGCCTTCCACTCGGGTGCGATTTCTGGAAAATTCTCGTCGAATGCGTTTGTGTAAGGTGTGCGTGGCTTGTTCTTGTAACCATTGTTGCACTTGAGGTAAATGGAAACTTTTCAGTCGGGTTTTGGCAGCGCGATGAAATTTCTGAGCTCCTCCGTATCTCACAGGATGGGATGGATCGTAGTAAATGCTGGATAACACATTGTCCATCAAGATGTTTTTTTATAAGTCACCAACTCTTCAAGGATGCTACTCTGAATGGGGTAAGGTGGTGGTTTGGAAACTGCTTTACGTGTTCGATGCGTCACGAGAGTAGAAGTCGAGGGTAGTGGCGCTGGTGGTGGTGGTAATAGGATGGCTTTTGTCTTTCTTTTTTCACTTCTGGTTTCCATTCTTTCTTTTTGCCTTCTGTCGAAAGAGGAGTGGATATCATCTTTATTCCAAAGCTTTAAATTCTTCTCGCAGGGGTGTAGGGTAAGGCGTCAACATAGACGCTAAAAGTTTACATGGGATGGGAGCCGACGACAGTGATTGAAAGACCTGTCGTGCCTCTTCTTCATCAGGCATCCGTGGGGCTGCGTCTGTCTTGGTCACTGGGGGTGGCGGTGGTGGTGATGGACTTTTCATCAGGGTCTTAAAATCTTTCAGAGTCCGTGGAGCTGTTTCGTCTAAAGCTTTCTGGTGAAAGAGTTGAAGTAGTTTCAACACTTGACCGTACCGTTGCTATGTTTCCGTTTCAGATAAGTCGATGCGCTCCATCAACGATTGCAGTTCGTGTTGTAACTGGGACATCTCGGTCAAATCAGGATTAGGAGGCAAATACGTGGTCCGTTGTTCTTGCCAGCGATGGAATTCCATCCATCGTTTTTTAAGGCACTAAAGTCAGTTTTCATCCTTCCATCCGATTCCAAAGGTCACGTCTGAGATATTTTGACCGCTAGACCCCTTTTATCTTCTTGATGTTTTCTTTGAGCCATTTTTAAGCAGTAGCTTCCACGGGTCCTGTAATCAGGGGTGCCAATGTGGCTTTGAGTATATGTGCTAACTACATGTGAACAAATCCTCAGCGTTGTAACATCTTTTTCTTTTGACGGACGGGTATTTTCTTTCGCACAATTTGGCGAAGAAAGAGTCGATGCTTGACTAAGCATTCTTTTTTCTGTTGAGACAAAGGTATCGTTCCTTTCAAGACATTCAGATAGCTTTCGCACACGGAATCGACGACATCTTTGGAGGCAGTTTGAATGATTTGTTTTCGCATGGGTGGAAGGTCTTTGGACAGGGCGGATAACGCGTCACAATATTTGGCTAAACGAGGAGGCAGTCCATTCATTTTCTTTCCATTGTGGGTAGAGGATATATGGCTTCTTGGGGGTGACATCATTGTTTGCCGGTTCCGGTCCACACAGAAGAAATACACTGACATCGTTGACTTGGCACACGCCCTTTTATCATATTTTGGAGGGGTGTTTTTTCAGCAGATCAGAGAGTTTTAGACGGGTCTTTTTGACAACCTCTTTAACTATATCGACAAATAATCCTCCTCTTTGGTTGCTCCTCATTTTCTTTGGACGATGGGGTCTTTTCAAAGGTTGACGTCGATGCTTGGCTAAGCGTTTCTAATGATGCGGTGTCAAACGACGAGGCAGTCCTTTCCCTTTCTTTCCTTTGGAGGTAGAAGAAGGATGCCTTCTGTTGGGTGACATCGATGACTTGGCACACGCCACTTTATCTTATTTTTTTCGTCGGTATTTTTGGAGGAGTTGGTTGGGTGTGTAACCAGTCTGTTTGACGACCTCTTTCTCTATATTATGGACAAACCATCCTCACCTTTCGTTGCTCCTCTTTTTCTTTGGACGATGGGGTCTAATTCTGGGGTAGACGTCGATGCTTGGCTAAGCGTTTTTTAGGATGTAGGGTCAGACGAAAAGACTGTCCTTCTCTATATCCTTTTCCCTTTTCGACAGGAGAACGACAATAGTGGTGGTGTGCTCTTCTTTTAGGGGACATCTTTTGGCGTTCCGGAGCACAAAAACACTGATACCCATCGTTGGCCCAGGGTCTTTGATAAAGGAATGCGTCGCCACTGATTGTCGGTCCGTCGTATCATTTTCATGGCAGGCATCACTCGACGTTGAGGATTCGCAACGGACTAAATGCCCGATCTCTCTTGAACTCTGATTTTAGGGGCAGGCACTTTGTGAGCAGCCACCGCAGCAGCTAAAGAAGCGGGGGATGTCACAACTGGAGAAGGAGTTCCTGGAGACACGGGTTTCCATTTTTCTCATCAAATCGAGATTCCGCATCTTTGATTTTTTATGCCTTCTTTTGGAAGTCTTCCTTTTTTCTTCTTGGACAACGGTACAACCTTCTTTAAGGTACCTTCATCCATGGTCCGTAGTGTGATCGGTGGACAGGCCATAGACAGGTAACGACAGAGCAGAGACAATCGAGTATGTTCCAGAATAGCTGAATCTTTATAGATACATCGATCCATACGCAACCTCAGGCCACAACTGAAACACTGTACTTCGTATCCCAAACCACTCTCAGGTCCCAAGTAGACAAATCCTGTTCTAGCTAAAACATTCGCAGTAGGTAATTCATCCCTATCAGTGGGTCATTTCTGAAACGTTTCCAATCGACTGGCACACTCACAATAGTCAATCAAGAAGACAGGAAAATTGTATTATTTGAATTTGGAATTCTCAATGGGTCCCTCGATCGAGTCTTGCTGTGTCGATGTCGTCCTTCTTTTTGGTGGCTATCGTCTTGGAACCATTTTTTTTATACTAGTGTGTATGTACGGCAAAGTGAAGTGGTTTGCAAGTCGCACTCACTTTTTGTACACGATTTGATAGACTTCTTCCAATGACCGACTGACGATTTGGTGTGTGGCTACATCTTGTGAGGTTGGTAGGTGGTCACTTTAAAATCTTGATCCTCTCCAAACTGCAAGGCTTCTTTTAACACACCAAAGTTCACAACTTGACTGCTGCGACAATTGAGAGTCAGTCCTTTCACTTTACACTCCGTGTGCACTTCTCCTTGGGGATTCCGGTATTCGTATCCGTAATATTTGGGACCGCCACAAGCAAAACATAGAATCTTGCAGTCGGGGTGATTGTCCGTCCAGGCTCCTAAACTGTCTCCTTCAAATGTCAGGGTGCAGGTGACCCAGGCGATCGATGTAGATGCTACTGTCCGTGTCAAATTACAATACACGATCTCCTAACAGTTCTAAAGCTTCGTACAATTTTAAGCGAGCATGGACTGTAAGGTTAGCCGCAATGATGTAAATTCCAAATTCGGCGGCCTCTCCAAACTCCATTTCTTCTTCGTAGTTGACCAGGATCAAGTCTTCGCGAACGACGTCCACGTGTTTCATGTATTTGGTATTGTCGTGAATCATTTTGAAGTAGCGAGAGGATAGGACAAATACTCCGTCTTGGGTAAACACGGTCGTTGTGCCATTTTGCCCTACAAGCAATTTAACATCACTTTGGCAAAAGATCGCCTTCCTTCGTATTTCTCGATGTGGTCTAAAGTGATGCCTTCCTGCTCCAAGTATTTCTTTTTGAATTTTGTTTGGTCTTCGGGAGTGTGGCACCAGGAAGGATAGCCGCTTGCTTCTTGTTTCAGTTTCAAAAAGGCATCCACCTAGTCTGCGAAAATGCCTTTCTGAGTCTCGTCACCCTTGTGGTCCTACTCTGTCATGCGAAAGTGGTAAATTTCGTACACTTCTAACAGGTATCCCAGGTCCAGATATTTAAACAATTATACACTGACCCACGTTTCCGGCAATGCGCATTCTTCCAGAGTGTGCTGACAAGGTTGGTCTTGGATGCACGTTTCGGCACAAGTACGGCACAAGGGAAACATTAGTTTTCCTTGGCAATTGTGAGGTAAAACGGGATGGTACAAGTCGCTGAGAGGAAAGACTCTGCATTTAATCAATCCTTCGTATTATCGAATGTTGTCCAAGTCGATGTGTTGCGTCAGCAATTGTGGATGCCTTGCGGAAAAGTGACAATATTTGCACACGTAAGGATACAGTGAACACAGGTCCAAGTATTTGATTTCTTCGGATTTCTCCTCGTCGGCGTGGTACAGCAAACAGGTGGCATTCGTTTGTACTCCATACCAACTATCCCATGGGTTCAGAGGGTCCACCAACTTGTAACTTTCCACGATACTTTTAAACTCGGGATCGGTTTTCAAACGGTGATCGTACTCGTGTTCCCACATTTCCACTACATGGTATCTTGATGTTTCAACTTTAAACGTCGCTGACAAGTGGCCTTGTACAATTCTTCCATGGTACGTTGTAAAAACTGATTTTTAGTGTACCGTTGAGGGTGGCAGATGGGACATCCATTAAATAAGCAACCGTTAAACTCGTACACGATCTTAGGGTTTTCTTAGCCCCAGACATCCACGAATATGTTCCGATCTTCTTTTCACCTCCTCCGTTTCGGGCATGTTGGATCCATTTGTCTTCCTTGTCGCACAAGTAATGTAGCAAGCGAAGGACTTTGACAGAGTATTGACGTTTGACAAAGTTCGTCGTTTGAAGGCGTATGACAGACAGGGCCTTCTCGGACATGAATCGTTTGCGGTACACTAAGGAACACGCTTTGGCAATGGTGCGGGCTTCTTCAAAGGATCGATCCCTCTGTGCTCTATGAACAATTCTCGAAATTGTCCACAGCAACGTTATAAAATGTTCACGTCGGGTAGACAATATTTCAACATTTCTTCCTAAAAGTCGAAGGGGTCCGAGGCGTGAGTGTGGTATCATGCGTAGAAAGCTTCTCGTTGTTCTGTGCGCATTTTGTCGAGGTCGTAGTAGTGAACATCAGGCAAATGTGGTAGAACGGCGTGTTGATTGGCTTCGGTATTGAAGAAGTGGGGAAAATAGCCTTTCGCCATTTCCGTCATTCCAAACGCTTTAGGCATTCGGCTCAATGGCATGAGTGTGATACAAAGGCATGGCATCGAATCTTTAAACTGCTCCTGTCCCACTTGCATGGAAATGATTTTTTTCCAAGGTGACTTTACGACGTTAGGTGCTTTGTTCCTTATAGCATTTGAGAAGATATTGTCCATCGTGTCCCGTGAAATTGTGAGCCATCACAGTGGCATAGCTATGGCAATCTCTGTAAGATTCGATGTCCTCTTGGCTCCATGTCTCGTCGATAGGCTCTAAGATCCATTGAGCAAAATTGGTCAGCGTGTTGGGTCCTCGAAAGATCTTTTTACGTCCTCCAATAATCTTCCTGCAGTAATGGTAATGGCAAAAGATAGGCTCTTGGATGCACTTCTCGCACGCTTGGTGAACCACGCAGAAATTAGGAATGTGAATGCCGGTCTCTTGCATGCATTCGAAATCGAGAAAGATGAAATTGACCTTCTTCTGGTCATCATCATCCTCCTCCTGTATGGGCAGGTATTTTTTAATGTAGCATTCGTGTTCCAAGTCCACGATTTGGTGACAAATGTGACATCGTTTTTTTTCCTGAACATAGGTGTCCCTTGGCATTATTGCTACGTATGACTTGTACACAAGTAGGGTGCAATTTCAGTAGTTGACAAGCACTTTTCTCCTCTGAACACTGCGTCTTCAGATGTTGTTGGTAACAGGTAGGGCAGACAAAAGTATGCTGACAAGCAGGGCAATGCACTCGTTTTTTCGTTCGTCAAGGAAAGGTTTAGAGGCTAAACATCCCTCACATTTCGATCCACAATGCTTGTATTTCTCTCGATTCTTATACGCATAGTCACATTTCTTGCAATAATAACCGTATCCCAGGAATCCGGTGATACTGGTAATGGCATCGAAATGTTCATCGTGATGATAGACGTGAATGTATTTTCCGTCTTTGAAATTTTTGCCTCGAAACAACAGAGATCCGCGCACTTCAAGAGGGTTTGCATTCACAGTGTAACGTGGAGCTAAGACGTTTTGCAACTTTTGCATTTCATAAATACCACATGGTGTGTCTTTCGATAGCCCCGCTTGCTGTAATAAGAGTCCTGTTTCTCTTCGTTGTTTACCTCGGTTCGATTGTTGAATAGTTTTCCAGGCTCATTTCCATTCTACCGTGTCGTTTTTATCGGCATACATTCATCCCACCACGATGGCCCGGGCTAAACACATCTGGCCTTAAGAGTTGTTAATTTGGACGAGACTCTGTTTGGTCCTGCGAAGGTCGTCCACCAATGACACCTTTTTGCGTCCAGTCCTTTTGGGAAGAGAAACGTGGGCCATGTACAGTGTCGCTTTTCCATCGGTGATGTGAAATTTGTCGTTGGACTGCTGCACGTGTTTAATCTTGTCGACAACTTTGGAAGGTGTCAGTTCTGATGGCCTGCTAAACTCGATCCAAACGGGGGACTTCAGACTGTCGTAATAAATGGAAAGTGTCAAGCTATCGTCTTCTTTGGCTTCACATTGCCGTTTCAGTGTGGTTAACAAAGAATCCCACACATCGGTGATGAACTCCTCTGCTTTCTCCAACGGTACGTCGGACTTGAAATCTTTAAATTTCACCGTGTACGTGTAGTTTGTGGTTCTAAATTTTCTAGAGAAGCGTTTATCCGTCTCTCGAAAGTGATAGTACCTTAGAAGGGTTACTGGTGGTGGACTTTGCTTTAACGTAGACTCTCTGGCTCTAGATTCTGACTCACTCATGTCATCTTCGAAATCGCTGGCATGAATCTGAGCCAAGTCATTAGTTACTGTGCAAGGCGATAAGTCGCGTTTCTGCCTCTTACTTTCTAATCCTTTCTTCTCGAAATAATGTGATCGTTTCATCTTCATTGCAAAAAGTCAAATGACTACATTTTAAACGCCATGGTTCCCGTTATACTAATTTCAGGATAATGTCTTCCCTATATAATGGGTTAGTGTGTTCCCTCAAAGTATTCATTTCACTCTCAATCCGACCAGAAGCTGGAATAGCCGACACAGATCGAACTTCTGATCAGATCTTTGCCAGGTGTCATACGAAGGTTTTCGTCAGAGAAGTCGACGGACTACTCCCACTCCTTTCGATACAAAAGTCAAGATACTTGCTATATCTGTCAGAAGAAAGGGCATTGGTCTTCAGAATATCCACAACATCAAAGCAAGACAAGCGTCAAAAGAGACAAAAGTCAAGAAACCTGTTATCATTGTTAAGACAAAGGACATTGGTCTTCAGACTGCCCTAAGAACCAACAGGAGCAGAAGGAGGAGACGGGTTCTGAACAGGAAGAGGAGGTACCCTCCTAAACGGAAAAACCCAGACACGTTCAGAAAGACAAGAAAAGAAGACGAGAAGAAAGTGAGGAAGAAGATGAGGAAAAACCAGTGAGAGTGAAGAAATTTTAAATTAAAAACAATGAGTGAACAAAGACAAAGAAAAAAAAAGAACTTCTTAAAGTGTTGTGTTGTGAAATTAGATTGCACAATGTGCAGAGATTTATACCAGAAAGAAAAACGTAAGTGTCTCTTGGTTTTCATTTTCATCATAAGGACCTACACTCACGCACTCACAAACTCCATCGTGGGGAAAAAGGGGGATTTTGAGTTTTAATTGACTTTGGCAAATTAATACTATCTCATTTCTAGAGAGGTGAGTGGCCTTAGAAAGGACCGTTAGGTGTGTTTGTTTATTTAACAATCTCTGGAACGGAAATTAATGAGCTTAAACTGCCTTGTCCCTTTGCCACGGCCAAGGCCAACTTCTGGACCTGCTACTGTAGATGATTTGGTACAGATCACTAGCGTTGGTATCTCAAGCGTAGTAGAAGTGTGGACGGGGTTCAACTGTTCGGCCGGGGAAGGTATTTTTCTCTTCAGTGGTAATAGAGAAGTCTGATAAATTTCTTTAAGACTCCTTTCCTCTGCCAAAATGTCTAAGAGTACCGACACTGTTTGACTTTCACTGTCCTCCTAGACCTTGTTTCTTCTCTGCTTTTTCTTCTTCCTGTCGTTTTCTTCTTGCCTCTTCTTCTTCTTCTCGCTGTTATTGTTGAATGATAAAGGCTTGTTCCGCTTCTTTCTGTTGTTGTAAAAATTTCTCCAATTTTTCTTTCTGTCTCTGTTTAAAATCCTGGACGTGTGGTAAGGAAGGAGAAGGTGGCGAAGGAACTGGTACCGAAACAAATTCTTGGAAAGAAGAAAGAAAATCCACTAAATCTCAATTAAAATCGTTTCTCTTCGGGAAGTAGGACTGTGATTGCTTTGGTAGCCGCTGCTGTGCCATCGCTTTTCGTCTCCACAGCCGGTGCACCCCAATTCAACGTCTTCGTAGTTTCCGTCATATTCTCTGTCGCATTGATTCACTGAGCAGAGACGCTAGCGCACCTATATAGGGAATGTGACGTCACAGGCAACTCTCTTCGGATTGGTAGACAGGCTCCGCGCTTTGGCTGAATTTTGTAACGCGTGAACGGAGTGGTGAAAGAACTCAATCCGTTTCGATCCGCTCTTCCACTATAAATAACTGAGATTCACTTCATTCCCTTCACCTGTTCTCGTCACAAGAAGTGGACTAACGTAGAATGGTCTACCCTCCTATCGTCGATGCTGTTCAACCCGGACTATCCCATGTATATCAAATCATCATCTGCCATTACCCAGATGCCTGATACAGCCCTTTGGAAACGAGGGATCTATGTGGAGAGACAAGGCTGTCCGAAGAGAGTCTTAATCTACGGTCCAGAAGTCAGACGGATTTTGAGGAAGAGAAACGATCCGTGCGATGCCCTCTATGTTGACTGAATCGTATTAACAAAAAACCCAAAGGCCCTTTTCAGGGCCACTCCAGTGCCTCGAAAAGATTTACTCTCTTGCCATATTTGTTTGTTTGTCTATGTCTCTGTCTATGTATCTAACTCTGTCTCTAACCACCTCTCTATGTTTATGTCTCTATATCTATGTCTCTATTTGTCCTATGAGTAGCGGGTATTCACGTTAGCCCCTTGCCACAGTGTTACCAGTGTTACGTCCGATTGAGGTCAGCCACTTGCAACATTGTTACCTGTGTCGAGTACCGTGACGTCAATTCCCTTGTCGCTAGACAGTCCCAAACCGTTGACACTATACTGTCCCAATCCCCTGTCGCTACATAGTCCCACCCATGTCCCATGTTAAATTCCCCTTGACGCCAAAGTAGAAACACCCAGATTTAACAAAGAAGTCCCATTGACGCTAAAGTATCCCCCTTCACTACTAATGACTTTGTCGGTGAATATCTCCCTGCTGTAGAGAGGCAAGTACATGGATGTATTGTTCAAATAGTTGAATAATATACCGCGTTGTCATGGTGTACTATGCTGCTTCATTAATAGTGCAATCAGAGAACATAAGTTGCAGATAATAATTGTTGACGTCAATTCTCAGACTCAGTCTCCACTAACACGGTTCATGCGACCGATGGTGATCCAAGAGGAAAACATTAAAACAACCTAATTTTTTACCCAGATAATAAAAACCAATATTTGAATGGCATGACCTTGTGCTGGCTTCGACCTAACTTTGCTCTGGGATGAAATGTTGAAACTGATTCAGTCTCATACCCTTTCTTCGAACAACAAAGAGAAATACCCATCAATTGATCTAGTAACGTTTATTTTACCATAAGGCTGACTTTTTGTCTTAAGGTAGAGCATATTGATTTTAAGAAAACAATATTTTGTCCAGTAATACAAAGCAATCGTTAATTCACCTTGTTATTTGGTTAGAAATCATGCACCCCGTGGTAAAGTATCAATCGTTTGATCAAGTTCCATATGAAAAAGTTCAAACATTTTATGATTGATGGAAAATTCTGCAAATTGTGGAAAATGTAATACAAAAATAATATAAACGAAATTACTACATTTATTACATATTACTACAGCCTATTAATATGAAGTATGTAACATACACTGGAGGTATTTCAACAGTTCCGAATATTGTTTTACGTCTCTTTGTTTCTTTAAACATGTCCGTAAATATGTTGCCGATCGACAGACAAATGTAAAGATCTACAGCTGCACGAGCAGTCGGACAGACACCTGCAGATATATTCCTGCGACGTAACATAGGTAAAAGAGAGTGACCGAGGACAGTTCTGCGAATGGACAATGAACATGATGGATAATCCGGGAGCTCTTACAATAATCTCTGACAGGTGTCAATGCCGACCTTGATAATGTTTACAGATGTAACTGTCAATCATATTATAAAAGTATGAGGTGGTTTCATTGTTTGAAGATCGTTAAGCAAGCATGGAAGATGGCGCAAGTTCTGAATGACCATTGTCTATTGTGTACGATTGGTACGCGGAAAGTAGCTGGTGTGAAGAGAGCACTTAATATAGATGCTCAGTGCACTGTGGAAAATATTATTCATATCACAGGCATTAAGACTTCAACCGTTTGGATATAATGACGAATCAGCTGAAGCTCAGAAAGATGTGTACCAGATGTGTCTTACATTTTTTCAGGGCTGATCATAACCAGTGACAGGAAAAGTTTAAGCGAGTTTGCCAATGGTGATGAAACATCAACTTACTTTTGTGAAACCGAATAAAAATAATAGAGTTATATATTCAAAGCCTGGGGTCTCGATAAGCTAATGTAATGAAACTGAATCAATGAATCTAGAACACAATTATTGTGGTTCTCATCACTCTTCATTGATTGTTAGAATTAGCAGAAGTCGCTATGTTCATGTAGTGTCAGAATATAAGCTAACTACTGTAAATCTAAGAAGAGAACTTGTTTGACGCAAATCTCCCTCTTATGCGTATGCAACAAATCTCAAAACAAAGAAATTCCCTATCCAAGAGTTATCTTCTTAAGATCGATACGCTTGTTACTAACTGATGGAACCAATTAGCTAGGTATATTTTCCCGGAAATTTCAGCAAACTGTTGTCAGATATTTTCTTCCAGAACAAAGTAATGCTCGTACCTTCATGTATTTCAGAAGTTTTCAAGAAAACCAGTACAATATTTTCGAAGACACAACACAAACAAAATGCCAGCAATTTACAAAGTTTGAACAATCTTTGAGGATGTGACTAATATTAACGCACGGTACAAGTAGGCGAAGACATGCATGTTGAACCTACTCGTGATGAGAGATGTCATCCTTGTACCTTTAACCACAAGGTCAAAAAGCTGATCGAGTATGCGTTCACAATTGATTTCCCTTGCTTCAAGATGATGCACGCATTGTAGGAACATAATCCATCAAGAGGCACAGGAAATATCAGGAAATTAACAAGTTTAACCTATATATTAACGCATATCTTCTAAAACTGTGGCATTGACCCAACTATCAAAGGCGTTCAGTTTAAATTGTCTTAGCTTAATAATAACGTCTCCATTATATGCACAGAATCCATCAAAGGGTTTAGGTAATATCAAGCATTGAAAAATATTTAACAAAACGCTTTGATACAATATTTTCCTGATTTTGACTTTGACACCTACTTCAAAACCTGAAGTATGTGTGTGGTATAAGGAATTATTTCTTTATTAATAAGATGAAAATGAAATTTAGTAGAAATTTAACTTATTGAAAATATGATAACGTACCCTTTAAAAGCCTAGAGAAACAAATTGGATGACAATATCAAACACTCTCAACCAAAAACAAAGCAAATAAGATGTGGTAACATACTTTATATACAGTGTTCATCAGAAAAGATTTCCAAAATCTCTTGTAATATTTTGCTTTCAACTTGAGAACTAATGCACATAAAACTAGTCGTTCCTTGAATCACGTAACAAAAATAGAGCTGATATTAAACGATTTTTGTAATACCGGTTTAAATAATTCCATCAAATATGTGAGCATGTACGTGTCTCATTAGAGTTAGTTTAAAAGCTGGGAATAATGCTCTAATAAAAAAAAATCTTAATTTATCTTTGCTTCATAATGCAATATGAAAGAACGTCTTGCTTTGACTCAATTGTTTCTTACTTTACCCTTTACTGCTGAAAGCAGTTTCTGTAGATCAACCTGCTATATGTAACACTTTATTAGGTGATGTTATTATATCGCCATCTACATTATTCACTACGACGGGTTTGTTTCCCTCATTCGTTGATATACTTTTGGGACAAATCTAAAAATGGAACCAGAACATATTCTTTTCATTGGGCGTATTTGAATTTTTCGGGGGTAGGGGGCGGGGGAAGATACCTTTTACATTTCTGCTTTTTCCTCTTCCATTTGTTATTCTTTTCAATGTATTCAATGTATTCAAGTGATGTGTTTAGTATGCAAGCTAGCTCAACTGGAATCGGAAATATGAGTGAGAGCCACCAAAAGGGATGTATATAGGCAGACTCAATGGTCAGAAGAATATGTACATATAGGCAGACTCAATGGGCAGAAGAATATGCACGTATACTCAGACTCAATAGTCAGAAGAATATGTACGTATAGGCAGACTCAATAGTCAGAAGAATATGTACGTATAGGCAGACTCAATGGTCAGAAGAATATGCACGTATACTCAGACTCAATGGTCAGAAGAATATGTACGTATAGGCAGACTCAATGGTCAGAAGAATATGTACGTATAGGCAGACTCAATGGTCAGAAGAATATGGACGCATAGGCAGATTTAATGGTCAGAAGAATATCTACGTATAGGTAGACTCAATGGTCAGAAAAATATGTACGTATAGGCAGATTCAATGGTCAGAAGAATATGTTCGTATAGGCAAACTCAGTGGTCAGAACAATCTGTACGTATAGGCAGACTCAGTGGTCAGAAAAATATGTACGTATAGGATAAACTCAGTGGTCAGAAAAATATGTACGTATAGGCAGAATCAGTGGTCAGAAGAATATGTACGTATAGGCAGATTCAATGGTCAGAAGAATATGTACGTATAGGCAGATTCCATGGTCAGAAGAATATGTACGTATAGGCAGACTTAATGGTAAGAATAATATATACGTGTAGGCAGATTCAATGGTCAGAACAATATGTACGTATAGGCAGATTCAATGGTCAGAAGAATATGTACGTATAGGCAGATTCAGTGGTCAGAACAATATGTACGTATAGGCAGATTCAGTGGTCAGAAGAATATCTACGTATAGGCAGACGCAATGGTAAGAATAATATGTACGTATAGGCAGACTCAGTGGTCAGAAGAATATCCACGTATAGGCAGACTCAATGGTCAGAAGAATATGTACCTATAGGCAGACTCAGTGGTAAGAATAATATGTACGTATAGGCAGAATCAATGCTCAGAAGAATATGTACGTATAGGCAAATTCAATGCTCAGAAGACTATGTACGTATAGGCAGACTCAATGGTAAGAAGAATATGTACGTATAAGTAGATTCAATGGTCAGAAGAATATGTACCTATAGGCAGACTCAATGGTCAGAACAATCTGTACGTAAAGGCAGACTCAGTGGTCAGAACAATATGTACGTATAGGCAGATTGAATGGTCGGAAGATTATGTACCTCTAGGCAGACGCAATGGTAAGAAGAATATGTACGTATAGGCAGATTCAATAGTCAGAAGAACATGTACGTATTGGCAGACTCAATTTTCAGAAGAATATGTACGTATAGCCAGTCTCAATGGTAAGAATAATATGTACGTATAGGCAGATTTAATGTTCAGAAGAATATGTGCGTATAGGTAGACTCAGTGGTCGGAAGAATATGCACAATAGGCAGACTCAGTGGTCAGAACAATATGTAAGTATATGCAGACTCAATGGTCAGAACAATATGTACGTATAGGCAGACTCTGTGGTCAGAACAATATGTACCTATAGGCAGACCCAGTGGTCAGATCAATATGTACCTATAGGCAGATTCAGAGGTCAGAACAATATGTACGTATAGGCAGACTCTGTGGTCAGAATAATTTGTACGTATAGGCAGACTCAGTGGTCAGATCAATATCTACGTATAGGCAGATTAAGTGGTTAGAAGAATATGTACGTATACGCAGACTCAGTGGTCAGAACAACATGTACGTATAGGCAGATTCAGTGGTCAGAACAATATGTACGTATAGGCATATTCATTGGTCAGGAGAATATGTACGTATAGGCAGACTCAGTGGTAAGAAGAATATCTACGTATAGGCAGCTTCAATGGTCAGAAGAATATGTACGTATAGGCAGACTCAATTTTCAGAAGAATATGTACGTATAGGCAGACTCAATGATAAGAATAATATCTACGTATAGGGAGATCCAATTCTCAGAAGAATATGTGCGGATAGGCAGACTCAGTGGTCGGAAGAATATGTACGTATAGACAGCCTCAGTGGTCAGAACAAAATGTACGTATAGGCAGAAGCAGTGGTCAGAACAATATGTAAGTATATGTAGACTCAGTGGTCAGAACAATATGTCCGTATAGGCAGACTCTGTGGTCAGAACAATATGTACGTATAGGCAGACTCAGTGGTCAGATCAATATGTACGTATAGGCAGTTTCAGAGGTCAGAACAATATGTACGTATAGGCAGACTCAGTGGTCAGAGGAAAATGTACGTATAGGCAGACTCAGTGCTCAGAAGAATATGTACGTATATCCAGACACAATGGTCACAAGAATATGTACGTATAGGCAGACTAAGTGGTAAGTATAATATGTACGTATAGGCAGAATCAATGGTCAGAAGAATATGTACGTATAGGCAGACTCAGTGGTAAGAAGGATATGTACGTATAGGCAGATTCAATGGTCAGAAGAATATGTTCGTATAGGCAGACTCACTAGTCAGAACAATATGTACGTATAGGCAGACTATGTGGTCAGAAAAATATGAACGTATAGGCAGACTCAGTGGTCAGAACAATATGTACGTATAGGCAGATTCAATTCTCAGAAGAATATGTACGTATAGGCAGAATCAATGGTCAGAAGAAAATGTACGTATAGGCAGATTCAATGGTCAGAAGACTATGTACGTATAGGCAGACTCAACGGTAAGAATAATATATACGTATACGCAGACTCAATGGTCAGAAGAATATGTACGTATAGGCAGATTCAATGGTCAGAACAATATGTTAGTATCGGCAGATTCAGTGGTCAGAACGATATGTAAGTATAGGCAGACTCAGTGGTCAGGGCAATATCTACGTATAGGCAGACTCTGTGGTCAGAAAAATATGTACGTATAGGCAGACTCAATGGTCGGAACAATATGTACGCATAGGCAGACTCAGACGTCAGAACAATATGTACGTATAGGCAGATTCAATGGTAAGAAGAATATGTACGTACAGGCAGATTCAATGGTCAGAAGAATATGTACGTATAGGCAGACTCAATGGTAAGAATAATATGTACGTGTAGGCAGACTCAATGGTCAGAAAAATATGTTCGTATAGTCAGACTCAGTGGTCAGAACAATATGTACGTATAGGCAGACTCAGTGATCAGAACAATATGTACGTATAGGCAGACTCAATGGTCAGAAAAATTTGCACGTATATTCAGATTCAATGGTCAGAGGAATACGTACGCATAGGAAGACTCATTTGTAAGAATAATATGTGCGTGTAGGCAGACTCAATGCTCCGAAGAATATGTACGTATAGACAGACTCAGTGGTCAGAACAATATGTACCTATAGGCAGACGCAGTGGACAGAACAATATGTACGTACAGGCAGACTCAGTGGTCAGAACAATATGTACGTATATGCAGATTCAATGGTCAGAAGAATATGTACGTGTAGGCAGATTCAACGGTCAGAAGAATATGTCCGCATCGGCAGATTCAATGGTCAGAAGTATATATACGTATAGGCAGACTCAGTGGTAAGAAAACTAATGTACGTATAGGCAGACACAATGGTCAGAGGAATATGTACGTATAGACAGATTCAATGGTCAGAAGAATATATACGTATAGGCATACTCAATGATAAGAATAACATGTACGTATAAGAAGACTCAATGGTCAGAGGAATATGCACGTATAGGCAGATTCAGTGGTCAGAAGAATATGTACGTATAGACAGATTCATTAGTCAGAGGAATATGTACGTATAGGCAGACTCAATGGTAGGAATAGCATGTACGTATAGGCAGACTCAATTTTCAGAACAATGTTAACTTATAGGCAGTTTCAATGGTCAGAAGAATATGTACGTATAGGCAGACTCAATGGTCCGAATAATATGTACGTATAGACACATTCAATGGCCAGAAGAATCTCTATGCATATCGTACGTATATTCTTCCGATTCAATGGTCAGTAGAATATGTACGTATAGGCAGAATCATTGATCAGAAAAATATGTCCGTATAGGCACACTCTGTGGTCAGAACAATATGTACGTATAGGCAGATTCATTGGTCAGAAGAATATGTACGTGTAGGCAGACTCAATGGTAAGAAGAATATCTACGTATAGGCAGATTCAATGGTCAGAGGAATATGTACGTATAGGCAGGCTTAATTTTCAGAAGAATATGTAGGTATAGGCAGAATCAATGGTAAGAATAATATGTACGTAGAGGAAGATTCAATACTCAGAAGAATATGTGCGTATAGGCAGACGCAGTGGTCGGAAGAATATGTTCGTATAGGCAGACTCAGTGGTCAGAACAATATGTACGTTTATTCAGACACAGTGTTCAGATCAATATGTACGTATAGGCACATTCAGTGGTCAGAAGAATATCAACGTATAGGCAGACTCAATGGTCAGAATAATATGTACGTATAGGCAGATTCAGTGGTAAGAATAATCTGTACGTATAGGCAGATTCAATTCTCAGAAGAATATGTGCGTATAGGCAGACTCAGTGGTCGAAAGGATATGTACGTATAGACAGACACAATGGTCAGAACGATATGTACGTATAGGCAGACGCAGTGGTCAGAAGATAATGTTCGTATAGGCAGACTCAGTGGTTAGAACAATATATACGTATTGGCAGACTCAGTGGTCGAAAGGATATGTACGTATAGACAGACACAATGGTCACGTCTCAACGATATGTACGTATAGGTAGACGCAGTGGTCAGAAGATAATGTTCGTATAGGCAGACTGTGGTCAGAAGAATATGAACGTATAGGCAGATTCAGTGGTCAGAACAATATGTACCTATAGGCAGACTAAGTGGTTAGAACAATATGTACGTATAGGCAGACTCAATGGTCAGAAGAATATCTACGTATAGGCAGATTCAATGGTATTAATAATATGTACGTATAGGTTGACTCAGTGGTCATCAGAATATGTACGTATGGGCAGACTCAGTGGTCAGAACAATATGCACGTATAGGCAGATTCAATGGTCAGAGGAATACGTACGTATAGGCAGACTCAATGGTCAGAAGAATATGTACGTATAGGCAGATTCAATGGTCAGAAGAATATCTACGTATAGGCAGACTCAGTGGTCAGAAGAAAATGTACGTATAGACAGAATCAATCTTAAGAATAATATGTATGTATAAGAAGATTCAATTCTCAGAAGAATATAAGCGTAAAGGCATACTCAGTGGTCGGAAGAATATGTACGTATAGGCAGACTCAGTGGTCAGAACACTATGTACCTATAGGAAGAAGCAGTGGTCAGAAGAGTATGTTCAAATAGGCAGTCTCAGTGGTCAGAACGATATGTACGTATAGGCAGACTCAGTGTTCAGATCAATATGTAAGTATAGGCAGATTCAGTGGTCAGAACAATATGTAAGTATAGGCAGACTCAGTGGTTTGGTCAATATGTACGTATAGGCAGACTCAGTGGTCAGAAGAATATGTACGTATAGGCAGACTCAATGGTCAGAAGAATATGTACGTATAGCCAGACTCAATGGTCAGAAAAATATGTACGTATAGGCAGACTCAGTGTTCAGATCAATATGGAAGTATAGGCGGATTCAGTGGTCAGAACAATATGTACGTATAGGCAGACTCTGTGGTCAGAACAATATGTAAGTATAGGCAGACTCAGTGGTCAGAAGAATATGTACGTATATGCAGATTCAATGGCAAGAATAATATGTACGTATTGGCAGACTCAGTGCTCAGAACAATATGTACGTATAGGCACACTCAGTGGTCAGAAAAATTTGTACGTATAGGCAGACTCTGGTCAGAAGAATATGAACGTATAGGCAGACTCAGTGGTCAGAGGAATATGTACGTATAGGCAGATTCAATGGTCAGAAGAATATTTACGTATAGGTAGACTCAATGGTCAGAATAATATGTACGTATAGGCAGACTCAATGGTCAGAAGAATATGTACGTATAGGCAGACTCAGTGGTCAGAAGAATATGAACGTATACGCAGATTCACTGGTAAGAATAATATGTACGTATAGGCAGATTCAATACTCAGAAGAATATGTGCGTATAGGCAGACTCAGTGGTCGAAAGGATGTGTACGTATAGACATACACAATGGTCAGAACGATATGTACGTATAGGCAGACGCAGTGGTCAGAAGAATATGTTCGTATAGGCAGACTCAGTGGTTAGAACAATATGTACGTATAGGCAGACTCAGTGATCCGAAGAATATGTACGTATAGGCAGACTCGGTGGTAAGAATAATATGTACGTATAGGCAGATTCAATTTTCAGAAGAATATGTGCGTATAGGCAGACTCAGTGGTCGAAAGGATATGTACGTATAGACAGACGCAATGGTCAGAACGATATGTACGTATAGGCAGACGCAGTGGTCAGAAGAATATGTTCGTATAGGCAGACTCAGTGGTTAGAACAATATGTAGGTATAGGCAGACTCTGTGGTCAGAACAATATGTACGTATAGGCAGACTCAGTGGTCAGAAAAATATGTACGTATAGGCAGATTCAGTGGTCAGATTAATATGTACGTATAGGCAGACTCAGTGGTCAGAACAATATGTACGTATAGGCAGACTCAGTGGTTAGAACAATATGTACGTATAGGCAGACTCTGTGGTCAGAAGAATATGTACGTATAGGTAGACCCAGTGGTCAGAAGAATATGTACGTATAGGCAGATTCAACGGTAAGAATAATGTGTACGTATAGGCAGACTCAATGGTCAGAACAATATGTACGTATAGGCAGACTCAATGGTTAGAACAATATGTACGCATAGGCAGACTCAGTGGTCAGAAGAATATGTACGTATATTCAGACTCAGTGGTCAGAAGAATATGTACGTATATTCAGATTCAGTGGTCTGAAGAATATGTACGTACAGGCAGACTCAATGGTCAGAGGAATATGTACGTATAGGGAGATTCAATGCTCAGAAGAATATGTTCGTATCCGCAGACTCAGTGGTCAGAAAAATATGTTCATATAGGCAGACTCAATGGTCAGAGGAATATGTACGTTTAGGCAGATTCAATGGTCAGAGTTATATGTACGTATAGGCAGACTCAAATGGTTAGAATAAAATGTACGTATAGGCAGATTCAATGGTCAGAAGAATATGTACTTATAGGAAGATTCAATGGTCAGAATAATATGTACGTATATCCAGACTCATTGGTCAGAAAAATATATAGGTATAGGCAGACTCAGTGGTCAGAACAATATGTACGTGTAGGCATATTCATTGGTCAGGAGACTATGTACGTATAGGCAGACTCAGTGGTAAGAGGGATATGTACGTATAGGCAGATTCAATGGCCAGAAGAATATGTACGTACAGGCAGACTCAATTTTCAGAAGAATATGTACGTATAGGAAGACTCAATGGTCAGAAGAATATGTACGTATAGGCAGACTCAGTGGTATGAATAATATGTACGTATAGGCAGACTCAGTGGTCAAATCAATATGTACGTATAGGCAGACTCAATGGTCAGAGCAGTATGTACATATAGGTAGACTCGATGGTAAGTACAATATGTACGTATAGGCAGACTCAATGATCAGAAGAATATGTACGTATAGGCGATTCAATGGTCAGGAGAATATGTACGTATAGGCAGACTCAATGGTCAGAACAATATGTACGTATAGGCAGACTCAGTGGTCAAAACAATATGTACGTATAGGCAGACTCAATGGTCAGAGCAATATGTACGTATAGGCAGACTCGATGGTAAGTACAATATGTACGTATAGGCAGACTCAGTGGTCAGAAGAATATCTACGTATAAGCAGACTCAATGGTCAGAAGAATATGTACGTATAGGCAGACTCAATGGTCAGAAGAATTTGTACGTATAGGCACTCTCAATGGTCAGATGAATATGTACGCATAGGCAGACTCAATAGTCAGAAGAATAGGTACATATAGGCAGACTCAATGGTCAGAAGAATATGTACGTATAGCAGACTCAGTGGTCAGATGAATGTACGCATAGGCAGACTCAATAGTCAGAAGAATAGGTACATATAGGCAGACTCAATGGTCAGAAGAATATGTACGTATAGCAGACTCAGTGGTCAGAAGAATATGCACGTGTAGGCAGACTCAATTTTAAGAACAATATGTACGTATAGGCAGACTCAATGGTCAGATCGATATGTACGTATAGGCAGACTCAATGGTCAGAACAATATGTACGTATAGGCAGACTCAGTTTTCAGAATAATATGTACGTATTGGCCGACTCAGTGGTTTGGAGAATATGTACGTATAGGCAGACTCAATGGTAAGAACAATATGTACGTATAGACATACACAATGGTCAGAAGAATTTTCACGTATAGGCAGACTCAGTGGTCAGATGAATATGTACGTACAGGCCGACTCAATGATAAGAAGAATATGTACTTATAGGCAGACTCAATGGTCAGAACAATATGTACGTATAGGTAGACTCAATGGTCAGAAGAATATGTACGTATAGGCAGACTCAATGGGCAGAAGAATACTATGGATGTGATGACAGATGTCCTGTCAGGACGTAGACGAAGCAAAAATGAAACCAAAAACAAGGTGACAAGCGATGATCATGTGATAAAATAAACAAAGAACCAATGGACGGCAAAAGTAAAACACAAGTGCTCATTTGATACTAGTATAGTTCCTTTACAGATAAATATCAAACTTACTGTGTCTCAGGCATCATCTTTGCTAGCAAAGAGCTTCTGGTTATGTATTGATATATGTGTCCCTTGTACAAAATATTGCACTGACAAACTTGGGATACCAAATATTATATGAAACACATAAACATATCTTTGATATTTTATTCAAGAAACGGGGATGTGTTCAGAGACTTATTAGAAACAATTATATGTTCCTGCAAACATTATACATGTGTGCGCACATTTATCATTAGGTAGAAAAATTGGATAATATAATTTCCCAAAATTAGTTGGCAAACAAAAACGTTTCTATCATCTTGCCACTCACTGTATACTTCTTTGCAGTTTATATATTTGTGCCTGTAAGCGTGTGTGTGTGTGCAGAAAGAGAGGGAGAAACAAGCATGATTCCTCTGATTTTGTTCTTGCATATCTTAGTCAATTCTTTTTTCAACTTTTGGCCGTATTCTCGTTTAATGTTTAAAATATTACGTTTTCAGGATCAAAAGTAGTTTGCAAGGGAGTTCAATAATTATTCCTTACAAATATCGGCTTCTCTAGCAACATATGTGACTTATACCTGTCTCCTGAAGTCTTTTTCAGATGAAACGCAATGTCATGTTTACTGCTGTGAAATTCCTATTTGAATTTAGCATTAACGTTGTTATGATTGATGATGCCGTTGACATTGTAAAAGAAAATATGAAACGCATAAACAACTTAAATAATTCAAAATATCTGAGCCGCTTCTAACAAAGTCAAATTCGTTCTATCGTTTTAACAAAGACTGTCGGTCTCGATTTCATTGATCATACATACCCTGGTTTTAGTTATGATCCAGATGATTAATAGTTAACTTGACTAGATTGGATTATCACTTAAATTATGCAAAAGAATTTAATACATTGGCTATTTCTAACAAGCTCAAAATTATTGGACCAAATCCCCTAGTTATTCTAAAAGAAGTCTCTTTCTAATAAAAGCCCTCCCCCTTCTTCACAAAAACGTAATCCCTATCTCGAGGCTTTTAGATCCATATATATCCATTTAGGTATATCCCAGTAATTAAATCAGTACATGAGTAACCAAACGACTGTTAGAAAAAATCAAAACTTATTTTACAAGCGGTTTCAGCAAGACAGTGATTACGGTATTCAACGCCGCCTCCTCCTTTAGAAACTGCACAGTCCCAGGGGCTTCCATTAGAATAACTATGGTATCATTTTAGCCATGAATACTAAATTCATCAATTTATTCCTATTCATAATATGCCATCAGCAAAGAGAATCTTCTAAATATCATCTTTGTCTCTTCTCCCCGAAAATCACGTGAAAACTGCATAAAGAATAATGCGTTTATGTTACTCCCATTTATTAAATGTTTCACGAAATTGGCTGCAAATACGTTTTTTTTATCTTGAAATGTGCACGCCCCGTGTTGATAATTTATATCCTCGGAGACGGGTGATCTTCAGAGTCCCAAATAAAGATATGGTGTGATTACAAATAATATAACCTGGGTACTTTTTGTTTCATTTTTATCGTGGCTGAAAATGAAGATATCACAATAGGGCATAAAAACGTCAAGCTACAAAACCTTTCTCAGAAAAAGAGATGGTCAATGTTTAACTTACTTTCTTTTTCTGTATTTTTTCTTGCCTAAGTAAATTATTTGCATTTGTAAGCATCTTTTTTAGTTCAACTTTTGAAACAATACATATTAAATATCAAAAGTCATCTACAATTACACGTTCAGACAATACATAGGAAGTATTTGAGCGCTGGCTAATTAGGTGGTTATTCCACATGTCCACTTCGGCAATTATTATTTCTAATAGCCCGTCAGTGCTTTCCCTAGCTCGACGTGACACTGATGAACGTGAGACTAACTGACTCCCATGTCAAATAAGGTGAAATGTATATATAGAACATGGAAATTCATCTTTAGGAACCTATGTAGGTGTATTATTTGAATATTTTCTCATATGATTTCAAACGTTGAGTCTGTCTATTGAGAAATGTAACAGTGCATTACGTTCTATCTATTGTGTGTGTATATATATATATATATATATATATATATATATATATATATATATATATATATATATATATATATATGATCTAACTACATTAAATGTACTCACTAAAACTTGCTACGTATATTATGGACAGTAAGTTGATAAAAAAAACTTCACTCTCATTCTGCATGGCAAATATACCAGCTTTACTGTCAGGCAGTTGTGTTTTATTTTTCAAAAGATCAAACAATTTTTAATTTATTAGTTTCTGCTGATCAGTGTTATAACGCAACATTGTTGAGTGAACGCAGTATGAGTTGGCATTTGCCAAACGTAAGGTTTAAATTTGTTACACTTATATCAGCCTGCAATGACTTGACCTTTGCATACGATATTGCGTTTGCAAAAGATTACTTTCTTATATTTGTGTCTTCTGCATCCCTGACTTTAACTATGGTTTACTAAATGTATGGCTTGAAAACAATAAAATTCAAATGGTTGCCCTAGCTGGTTTGCTTTATGCAAATAATGCCGTAAAAGTATGTCAAGTTGGCTAACTGTACACTTTGGGATTGAATAATTTTTGCCAAGCCGAAAAATTTATCTGTTCCAATTTTGAGAATGCCAATAACTTGAGTAATATGGTCTTCTATTCCGTATAAGTATTTGGACTACAGCAAATTTTGAGTATCACAGGTCATTATGACATATATAAAAATAGGTTCAGGGTAGATAACAGAGATGGAAAGGGTAGGGTATCTATGGGAGTCAATTGATATATAGATAAGTCAAACAGTAATTAAAACAAGGGCGATTTTAGAAATCTGCAGAGATAGAATTAGGTAAAAACGCATTCGCTAAGCCATGGAATTCTCTTCAAATATAAGCCAATCATAAAATGTGATTTCCAGATAACTTAGTGCGACCGTCGAATTTAAAGAGTTTAAGGCTCAAGTCTCAGCAGATAAAGCAGTTGCATATATTATGGATTTAGTAGAGGTTATTTGATTGAGTTAAAATGTCTGTATCTGGCCAAACGAATATATGTTTCTTTCCTATTTAATGATGGGTTAGAATGTCCTATGAAAACTATTGATTGAGAGACAGAGAGAGAGACACAGAGGGGGGGGGGACTTAGTCCATAGAATCATAATATTTTATTTTTGTTATGTTTGGTATGTTGCTTTACATACTGACATTTAACAACGGAGTATGCAGGTCCATATAGATCGAGAATCAACGCATCACAAAAACAAAAAAAAAACTCATCTGAAACAATTTAGTATATAGTCTAACACCTTTGTCAGCAACAAAATAATTCTATCGAGTTAACTAAGATTCATCATTACATTTCTGTTTCACCTGTGTAAGCATGGTAAGACATTGGTATAATTTCCTTTACCGGCGGTTGTATAAACTATTGTGTTAAGACGTCTGAGAACTAGATAAAGTTGTGGGTATGGAACAGCAACGTCTCAGACAAAGGTAGATGAGATACTTAGTTCTGCAAAGCACTTGCTTTATCAAGTGCGCCACATCTTGAATTTCTTGCCAACCATTGTGTTCAAGTCAGTTTTTAATTGATACATTTATCTTTCGATTTTGTTTTAGGCAAGTTTATACAAAAACCTAAGCCACCAATGTTGAATGTGATTTCACTTCTCGATTGTTCCGGATGTTGCAGTAAGATGTATAGAGACATATACCATTGAATTCAAAATTACGCCGATCTTAAATATAATTATGCTTTAGCAGTCTAATCCCACGATTTTTCGTTTGACTGCTCGTTCTCAGTTGTCAACCGTTCAATACCCATGACCTATCTCTCTCGCGAGTGTAAGTCGTCAAAATATCACGATTTCTTCCCTTCGAGAGTAAGCCGTCCAATTTCCATGACTTTTAATTCTAAAATGTAATCCGTCCAATTTAACTCTGGAGAGTATGCCGCATTTAAAGAAGGGAGAATAATATATTTAATACATACCTTAAAAGCACAATATAATGGAAAAACAACTTTATAATATATTATAATAATTAAACGATATAAATCAATTCTGAAAATTTGAATGTATGGTCATGCATCAGTTAAACTATATCCAAATATATTGTCGATCATCCTTAACCTAAGAGGTCGTTGGGGCACCACAATTGACTTTACAACCAATTCTCTCCATCTTTCCTTGTTCTCTACTGCCCTATGGGAATCTTCAAATCCTATGCCCGTCCACTCCTTAATGTTGTCTTTCCACCTCATTATCTGTCTGCCTTTTCTTCTGCACCCTCGCACTGTGCCTTGCAAGATTGTTTTTGCCAGTCCAGATGATCTTTGGACATGGCCGTACCACTTCGGTTTGCCCTTTTTTACAGTGGTCAAGAGGTCTTCATAGGATCCGATGACTTGTAGAATCCTGTTGTGGACTTCTTCGTTGGTTCCATGGTCGGTGCATGAGATGCCCAAAATCTTGCGGTAGCATCTCATTTCGAAGGTTTCAATCCTTCTTTTTAGATCTGATGTGAGCGTCCATGTTTCACAAGCATACAGAAGGACGGATATGACAGCCTTATTTTGGAACCAAAAGCAATGTTGGTATCTTTCCATAATGGTCTCAACCTTGTTATTGCTGCTGTTTTCTGGGCAATCCTGCAAAGTAGTTCTGATTTGGAGCCCTCATCTGTGATAATTGATCCCAAGTACTTGAAGCTTGTCACTCTTTTCAGCTTCAGTCCACTGGCCTTTATTTTTGCACTGATGCAATTGGTGTAGTTTGTCATCGGTTGGGTTTTTTCGGCGCTAATCTACATACCGTATGATGTGGAGGTTGTGTCGAGGCGCTCAACCAAGTCAGCCAGTTCTTTTTCATCTTGTTGTCAATAAGAGCTAAAACCTAATAGTTTCAATTTGGAACATCTTCACATTGTTGCAGTGCACATGGGTACTCTTTGTTATACACGGAAGCAATGTTTTTCCGTCAGTGGGTACTTAACTAAAACTTACACCTTAAAAGTAGGAAACCGTTGAATATATGCCAATCAAAAGCTACCCATATTTCATACAAGGCTGCGGACCATTTTCAAAACTATAAGGTATATCTCAAACGATATTTAGACATCAAAATCATATTCACTGCATGTGTGATACCTTGCTACCTCGAAGCAGTAAGATCAGAATATTTGTTAAATCACTATAAAATATAGCTATTATCCAGATTAATTATTGTATATGTGATACATCTTTAATTCTCTTTCGAAAATGGTTCTCAGTCAAACCTTTCTTCTTATATCTTTATGCTACCATTCTTTCTCCTCCATCTTTTACCATCATCATCAACGTCATCACCGCCATCATTTTGTCCTTCTCCTACTTGGGTCCCTAAATTTTATAATAATATTGCTGCAACGAATATCTGTTCTCTTAAAGAAATGATGATAGCCGTAGTCTCATCACAACTTCCACATTCGTTGTTTTCATCATCTTCATCGTTATCTTAGACATTGTGGTCATACTTGTTTTAATCAATGTCATTAATGTCGTCTTCAGCGTTGTCAGTAGCATCAGCAGCATTGATTTGTATCGATGAAATTTTATTTGTATGCATATAGATTTGGGAAAGTCTGTCTTTTAATATGTGTAGTTTCTTAACGATGTAATTTTACACCATGCAAGAAGACTGAAGTATAAATAATTTGCTGACCAATTGGCGTGTGTGTTGCGGATGCTACAATATATCGTAAGTTTATGATACTCCAGGCTAATGTCATAAAACGCTATTGAAGTTTTGAAATTTTCATTTGTTGCCACCTGGTTTCAATAAACTATTTCAAATGGTTTCCAAAGTTCAATTATAACTAACAGTAGGATTTCTGTATATCGAGATCATTGCCTGAGTGCAAATGTAATTGGTAATTGAATTTACAATGCAAATAAATAGATGAGTAGAATGGGATACATCTGTTCTCCGAAGCAGTTAAATGATGCACCGGCCTAAATGTATGCGAATGATAGGCACATCTTCCTACCACCAATAAATTCCCTTCATTGTTTTGGGTACGTTCACTCCTAAATGTTATTTGAAAGAACGGTGTCGCAACAATATTTATATATCGGTTGGTTCAGAAGATCAAAGTATCGGTCAAATAAGTGAAAAAAGTAACAAAAAAGTTCCAAAAATAGGCATTTAAAGAAAATATTTGCAGTGGACCAGTATTATAGTTTACTATCGTTCCTCCATTTCCAGACCTATGTCTCTTCTTGGAGACCATAATCTAAGTGTTCACATATTTGTGCTTCTTTTAAATATGCATGATATGATTCTTTAACAAATGTGGCGTACAAATTGTAAGGATACAGGTTATTTCTTTTACTCAATGCTTCTCGGCACTAACCAATGTAGTCTATTTCATTTACTTAATTCGCATGAATATTTGTTTACATATATCAAGGGCATTTCAAAAGTTCTGAATATTGTGTTATATCTATTAATTTCTTTAAAGAAAATGTCCATAAACAATAAATGTAGCACCAATCGAAGGACAAAATAAAGTAGCATGCGAGGATCTGCGCCTGCACTGGACACCTACAGATTACAGATATATGCATGTGAAGTAACGTAGGTAAATGACAGTACACTAATAATGTCGGAAAAGGAGAACATTTACTGCCGATGGACAAAGACCATACTGTACAATCTGGGCAGTCTTGGGATACTCTCTGACAAATATCAATACTGACTTTGATAATGTTTACGTATGTAAGTTTCTGCCATATAAAACTACGAGGTGGATTCATTGTTTTCAAGGTCGTCGAAAAACGTCTAGGAAATTAAAACTCATGTGAAAGTGTGATGACTGTAAATTCTGAATGAAAACAAGTGTCATTTATACAAAGGAAAAACGCTTGCATGTATCTACTTATATATGTGTCACAGAATAAGGCAATAAATAACTTGGTATCGCCTTAGAACGATTTGATCATTTTCATTATACATGCGAAGAACGTTACGTAGGGTGGATAATTATTTTTCTAGTTAAGAGACTGAACTAGAATGTATCTCGTCGTATTTCGTCGTATCTCTTCGTATTTCGTCGTATTTCGGAGAGAGACACAAAGAGCACGGTATGCACGGGTATTTTATCCTTACTAATAATCATTCTCCTCTAGATTTAAGGCATGTTTCTTTGCTAATTGACACATTGGTCTTTTGGGATCTTGTTGAGGAGTGTACGTTCTCCATTTTGTTCTACAGCCATAGGGGTAAGTGTTACATTTTTTATTTTATTTGATATGTGAAACATATTCAGTTTTAATGTCGTAACGTGAAATGTTGTCTTTACCACTACGCGGATTTGAAACGATGTGAACTTTTGAAGTGTTACAAGTCGCTATTAAGAGTTTCATTTAGTAGTATGTGTCCATATATTTTAATTCTGTACCTGTTATTATAACCAGTTTGGTTTTATTTTAGCTGTGTATGTGTTTGCGGGTGTAGGACGGAAGTGTTGATTTTTAAACTTGTGCGCATGGTGGATCCATGAATTGGGTGTGTGGCCAATGCAAATGTGGGCTAACCCAAGAATTCAGGAGAACTGTGTGGTTTGACAATGAACACGCGAACCAGGTCAAAATGTTTTGTTGGCATGTTTATGAGTTATACGTGGTTATGAATCGTACGGGCTGTACAAGTCACTATGAGTCAAGAGTCATATGTTTGATACAATTTTTATGTTGATTATAACTGATCGTGTTTGTTTCAATTGATTATGTTGTTTCAATTGAGTAAATGGAACATTTGGTGTGTTTCAATTGAGTACAATTGAGTTACTTTCATTACATGAGATTATATGAATCTTACTTTCATTACATAAGATTATATGAATCTTACTTTCATTCATGAGATTATATGAATCTTACTTTCATTACATGAGATTTAATGAATCACATCTTGGTTTTACTATATCATGTGTCTACAATTTTTGAATATATGAATCACATTTTTGTTTTCCCATTTGTGAATGTTTTGCGTGAAGTAATTGAAAGAGTCGTGTGTTTAGAGCTTGAAAGAATCACACTGTATATGTTGTAGAGGATATGCATAGTTTTATTAATTCATTTCATAAACTTCCATCTTTCATCACACTGTGTTGTATTGTCATTTAATCCAAACATCCATTTAGGTCAAATCCTGTTACATTTGGTGTCTGAAGTGGGATGCTGTGGATTGAATGAACTACAAACACACTGTATTTCAACCATAGGCAGGGTGTAAATTGTGGACATTTTGACAAGTGAATTTTTAGTAGGTGCAGGGTTCCCTACATGTACACATTTGTTTAGTTTTTGTTGCCTTGATTACTAAGATAGTTAATTGTAGTTTGACAGCCTCTAAACAACTTTGCTTAGAACTTAGCACCAAACGATCATGACTTCGCTAAAGGATCTAGCTGAATTGGGAAAACTGGTTTATGAAAGGGAAAATCTTAGGGAATTAATAAATGAAGAACAAGCAAACGAAAGGGATGAACGGGCAAAAGAAAGGGATGAACGGGCAAAAGAAAGGGAATTGGAAAAGGAAATATCGGAAAGTGAACAACAACTCGAAAAGGAGAAAAGGGAATTAGAAAAGGAAAGATTGGTATTAGAGAGGGAATTGGAAAGGGAAAGATTGGAAAGAAAAAGCTAATAGGAAAAGAAAGGTTGGAATTAAAAAGACAGCAAGGTTAGAGATTATGGAATTAGAAGACAGAAATAAAGAAAGAGTACTAAAGACGATTAGAGTTAGCAAACGCTAGAAAAGGAGAATAAGATTCTGCCTCTAGCAAATTAAAAGGCCCTAAATTACTTTTCTTTGAAGATGATAGAGATAATATGGATAGTTATCTTCATCGGTTTGAGAGGTATGCCGATAAACCAGAAATGGAAGCGAGATGATTGGGCTCTTCATCTCAGTGCTTTGTTAAAAGGTAAGGCTCTCGACGTATACTCACGACTTCCTAGTAGCGAGGTGTTTAACTACGACGCTCTTAAGGAACCACTACTAAAACGGTATGAATTGACAGAGCAAGGTTTCCCGAAAAAGTTTAGATACAGTAAACCTGAGCAGGGAGAAACCTTGGGGCAATTTATTGTTAGAATAGATAATTATTTCCAACGCTGGATTCAATGTGCGAAGTTAACAAACCGTTTGAGGGTTTAGTGGATTTCTTGCTCAGAGATCAGTCATTAAGTATAGCAGGGCGGGATTTGAATCAATTTCTTAAGGAAAAAGCGTTCACAAATGTTCAAGACATGGCTAAGCAAGCATATCGTTTCGCTGAAGCACTTGGTGGAACTCAAAACGTGGTTTCGAAAGATAAGTCTGGGAATCAGTCTAAGGGTTTGACTCCCAGAGACCCAGCGAAACCATCTGAGATAGGTAAATCTGATAGAGAAATAAGATGTCAAGGTGTACAATGATATGCGTGTAATAAATGGGGTCATGTAAAAGCAAATTGTCCTAAAAGAAAAGGTTCCATACATAAGGCAGCCGTAGCAATACGTAACAAGAACGGTTCCGATAGATCCATTCATGAGGATATTCCTTTATTCGGTACCTTTATATTCCCGGAAGCGCTGGTACCAACAGCGAACGGTACTGTTAACGGTCAGGCGGTCACAGTTTTACGTTATACCGGTTGCTGAAGATAAAGACTCTGTGAATGCTATTCGATCAGACGATCGATTGCGTACCTCTTGCAAGAGTCAGGATTGAAATTCCTTTCTTGACCGGAACAGTTGATTCGCTCTGTATTGAAAATCCAATTTACGACTTGACAATCGGCAACGTTGAAGGGTCTCGTCTTCCGACTATGGAAGATTTTAAAACGCCCCTAACACTAGCCGCTGAAATGCGAGCGCAAACCCAGCGGGAGAAATGCACGTTTCGGAAGGTAATCGTCCCCGAATCAATGGAAGGAATCTCCCGTGACGAATTCCTCTGGGAGAAAGAGCGCGACACATCCGTGAGATCGATTAACGAGACAATCGTATTGCCTAGTACCGAAACAGAGAGGGTAGCGGAAGCGCTAGTGGATATATTCAGCAGGGTAGGAGTGCCTGAAGAAATCTTAACGGATTGAGGAACCCATTCACTTCCGACCTCAATCGTGAAGTTAGTAGGCTGTTATCCCTGAAACAACTGAGCACGACACCGTACCATCCCATGCGTAAAGGTCTGGTAGAAAAGTTCAATGTTACATTGAAACAGATATTATGTCGAATGTGCGCGGAACATCCGCAAGACTGGGACCGTTATTTGAATGCTGTCCTATTCGCGTATCGCGAAGTACTGCAAGAAATTTTAGGGTTTCGCCCTTTGAATTGCTGTACGGAAGAACAGTACGGGGTCCTACGCGAATCCTACGCGAAATTTGGACAGGTAATGTTCCTGATGACGAAGTGAAAACTACTTACCAGTATGTGCTCGATTTGCGCGGGAAACTAGAAAACACGTGTAAAATGGCACATGAAGAGCTAAAAAGATCGATTTGTAAGTATGCTAAATAATACAATGGTAAGACGCGCGATAGGAATTTGTTGTGATTGAGTTTTAGTACTTCTTCCGATAAGTACTAATAAATTATTGGTTCATTGGAAAGGTCCATACAAGGTAAAAAGAAGTCAAAGGAGATATGGACTATAAAATCGACGTGAATGGTAGGTTGAGCATACTTAATGCTAATATGCTAATGTTGTACGTAGAAAGGCGCGAGGACGTATTACAGAAAGGTATATTGAATGTAGTGTATTCTGTTGTTATTGAAGATGACGCAGTGATGGGAGAACCCGAGATAGAAGCTCCACTGGAATATCCCTTGCATCGTGAAAGAGAAGGAATAGATCAGGTGAATGTAAGCGCAGAGTTACCCAAAGATCAATTTAAACAGATCAAAGAGCTCCTAGGAAAGTATTCTGATGTTTTTACCGATAGACCAGGATGCACACCCTAGTAGAGCTAAAAATATAGCTATGTACATCTGACCCGATTAAGATTAAGGGTTACCCAGTTCCATGTAATGCGCGAGAGACAGTGGATGAAGAGGTTAGAAAAATGTTAGACTTGGAAGCGATTGAACCGTCTAATTCGTCATATTCATCTCCCGTTGTCCTTGTCAGGAAAAAACGGTACTAGTCGCTTCTGTGTTGGCTTTCGTCTATTAAACAAAGTGACGGTGTTTGATGCCGGACATTGAGAATCTTCTTGCGAATTTATCAGGTCACCGATAAATTTCGAAATTTTAATTGTCAAAAGGGTATTGGCAGGTACCTATTGTTGAAGAGTCCCGCCAAATGACGGCATTTGCTACACAGAAAGGGCTGTACCATTCAAGGTGATGCCATTCGGATGGGTAGGAGCCAGCGCCACATGTTGTTGCTTGATGCGCAGATTATTAAAAGGCTTTGTATGAGTTGATAGCTTTGTAGACGACAATTTTTGTGTACATGGATACTTTTGAGGAACATCTATCCGTTCTGGCAGAACTTTTCAGAAGACTCTGTGAAGCCAACCACACGGTGCGACCTACTAAATGCAGTATTGGCTATACTGATTTAGAGTTCCTGGGTCATATGGTCTGCTCAACCAGGCATTTAAAACCTCACCCCAAGCAAGCAGAAGCGGTTATGAAATCACTTTAACCAAATAACAAATGGCACGTTCGATCTTTCCTAGGCTTGGTAGGTTTCTACAGGAAATGTATTCCTAATATCGCTGCCATTGCTAGCCCATTATCAGATCTAACAAAGAAGGGGCAACCAAATAAAGTGTTATGGGGACTATCTCAGGAAAAAGTATTTAATGCATTGAAGGAAAAATTGACTAGTGCACCTATTTTAAAGCTACCTGATACCAGCAAACCATTTTATCATAAGAACCGATGTTTCCGATACTGGGTTGGGAGCAGTTTTGTTGCAGGAACAAGACATGATAAAAATGCCTGTAGCCTATGCCAGTAGGAAGTTACTTTCTAGGGAACAAAAGTACTCAGTGATTGAGAATGCTTAGCTGTAATATGGGAGATTGTTAAGTTTCATGCCTATCTTTTTGGGAGAGAATTCGTTCTCGAAACTGACCATCAACCATTGTTGTACGTAAACAAAGATAAGGTCGTTAATGCTCGGTTGATGCGTTGGGCGCTAACACTTCAACCCTATCGTTTTCGAGTTGAGGCAATTGGAGGGGTCGAAAACGTAGGTGCGAATTATTTCAGTAGGATGTAAATAGAAAATCCGGATTACTTTATAAGCAGCTTAGATATTATAAAGCAACATTAGTAGTTATTTTCTTTTATTCTGTGAAAGCTAAAACAAATGTGAACATTTCTTCTCTTAGGAGGGAGGTATTATCACAGAATGAGGCAAAAAATAACTTGGTTTCGCTTTAGAACGATTTGATCATTTTCGTCGTACATGCGTACAACGTTACTTAGGGTGGATAATTATTTTTCTAGTTAAGCGACTGAACTAGAATGTATCTCGTCGTAGATCGCTTTCGGCGAGAGACACAAAAAGCAAGGTATGCACGGGTATTTTACCCTTACTAATAATCATTCTCCTCTAGATTTAAGGCATGTTTCTTTACTGACACATTGGTCTTTTGGGATCTTGTTGAGGAGTGTACGTTCTCCATTTTGTTCTACAGCCATAGGGGTAAGTGTTACATTATTTACTTTATTTGATATGTAAACATATTCAGTTTTAATGTCGTAACGTGAAATGTTGCCTTTACCACTACGCGGATTTGAAACGTTGTGAACTTTTGAACTGCTACAGGTCGCTATTAAAAGTTTAATTTAGTAGCATGTGTCCATATATTTTAATTCTGTACCTGTTATTATAACCAGTTTGGTTTTATTTTAGCTGTGTATGTGTTTGCGGGTGTAGGACGGAAGTGTTGATTTTTAAACTTGTGCGCATGGTGGGTCCATGAATTGGGTGTGTGGCCAATGCAAATGTGGGCTAACCGAAGAATTCAGGAGAACTGTGTGGTTTGACAATGAACACGCGAACCAGGTCAAAATGTTTTGTTGGCAAGTTTTTCCAAGTATTTATGAGTCATAAGTGGTTATGAATCGTACGGGCTGTACAAGTCACTATGAGTCACGAGTCATATGTTTGGTACAATTGTTATGTTGACTACAATTGATTATGTTTGTTTCAATTGATTATGTTGTTTCAATTGAGTAAATGGAACATATGGTGTGTTTCAATTGAGTACAATTGAGTTACTTTCATTACATGAGATTATATGAATCTTACTTTCATTACATGAGATTTTATGAATCTTACTTTCATTACATGAGATTATATGAATTTTACTTTCATTACATGAGATTATATGAATCTACTTTCATTGCATGAGATTTAATGAATCACATCTTAGTTTTACTGTATCATGTGTCTACAATTTTTGAATATATGAATCACATTTTTGTTTTCCCATTTGTGAATGTTTTGCGTGAAGTAATTGAAAGAGTCGTGTGTTTAGAGCTTGAAAGAATCACACTGTATATGTTGTAGAGGATATGCATAGTTTTATTAATTCATTTCATAAACTTCCAGCTTTCATCACATTGTGTTGTGTTATTTAATCCAAACATCCATTCAGGTCAAATCCTGTTACAGTATGTATGTATGTATGTATGTATGGCCAAACCTGCCTTCAAAGGTCACACTTGTGAATCAACCACCAGTCTTTCTCAGCCACATTTTCTGGGGTTGATGAACCAAAGTATGCTGCGAGTTTGCTTCCTTTGAGTAATCACCTACATTGAGAGACCTTCAATAATAGCATAATTTTCTTCAGACTAAAAGCATGAAAGCCTTAAGAACTTTCTTGTACAAGAATTGTTGCATTTGAAGCCTCATATAAAATTCCATAAATAAACAAAACCAATTAAGTACAGTGTAGTCAAAATATATTTGACATGTATAGTACAAATCAAATATTCTTGAACGATATTCGATGAATTGGATATTTACTCAGTCTAAAGACCAAATTTTGAATGATTGGCAATAAATACCAGAATTTCAAATCTTATAACTTTTTAGATATGAAAATAAAAATCATTTGAAGATTACATTTCGCAAAGCATGAAGTTAGCAGAGGGAAAATGTTGTAATGACAATTTAAATATTTTGATAACTACAATACTGTAGATGAACCTAATTTAAAGTCATTTATTAACATTACTTTCTTGTCATTATTACAAGACAGAAATTCAGCAACATATTAATTTTTTTTTTAACAAACGTAAAACAAACCGTGAAACCCCAAATTTATTCAAAAATTCAAAACTAAAACTTTAAACTATGTATGTAACCGTTTTATCAAATTTTGTTATTTGCTTTTTCATTAAAGTTTTGATTATTCACAAAAGAAAGCAAAGAACCGTAGGATTTCAGTTCATACACCTGACTAATTTCCATTCTTTACGAACTAATGTTTACAGTATATGATTAAAACGAACAGAATCACAAACATAATTTTCACAGCATGTGATGGGTCTGAACAAAAATATTTGAAATTTCGGATTCATGTCTCAGCAGAAAGCGCCTTTCCAAGATTAATTGCATAAAACAATATAAATACGATACATTTCTTTATATTGATTCATATGTAGGATATTTTTATAGAAGATCGATAAGTAAACACGATTAGCGGAAACGAATACGCTGCAATTAGTAACAGGCGTGAAAATATCCCTCGGTCATGATTGTCTTTGTGTGGGCCGATGTTTCGATTTCTGCTTTCTTATATCTGCACTACTTGTAATGCCAGAAGTTCGCATATCTATATCCAAACATTTGTTTAAAACTTTCTGCACAGCTTTTACCATATATGTATCCACTGCAATAGTCAAATCGTACTATTTTTGCTCATTGTCTTTGGCGGTTTCACGTCAATCTAACAGCAAAGTTTCGACACTCAAAAAATTTGGACAAGGATGGTCATTACATTTAGAGAAATCGAATTAACTGTATATACAGTTTTCTTCTACACCACCACTCGGCTGATATTGTGCTCACAGTAATAGCTTTGGTGTTTTCCGTTCCAGAATTTCCACTCTCTCTCTCCCTCTTTCTCCTTCACGACATCGGTGTGATTTGTGATTTAGATTTTTGACGTAGCTTTAACAATTTTTCAGTCATATCGCTACGATGTCTGCAGTGTGACAGTTTATAGTGATGCCTAGCACTGGGGCATCATGCCGCAGACATGTGGCATGATGTCCCACCCAGTCACATTATCCTGACACCAGGCCGACCAGTCCTAACACTAACCTCTTAATGCTGAGCGCCAAGCGAGGCAGCTGTTGGTACCATTTTTGTAAGTCTTTGGTATGACTCGGGCGGGGTTCGAACCCGCGACCTCCCGCATCAGAGGCGGACGCTCTAACCCCTAAGCCACCGGAGCGGTCACGACATCGGTTATTCCAATCCATGCAATGACCTAGCACCGGCATATGTTTAAAAGCTGAATAATAATAATAATAATAATAATAATAATAATAATAATAATAATAGATATTATTATTATTATTATTATTATTATTATTATTATTATAAATATCTGGAGAAAACATTTTATAATTTTCTTTCCAAGATAATTTATGACAATAAACCTTTAGACGCAAGAGTAATCTAGATGCTTGAAAATACTTTAAATGAAGACGTAAGTATTTAAGTTATTAAATTAGTTACAGTCTAATTAAAATATACAATCCATGATGACTGAAAAAAAATCCTTTTGAGACGCTTTTCTCCCGGGTATGATCTTGCAACAAATTTTAATATGAATTATTACACCGACATCAAGCTGTTGGTTCTATCAACGGATTCGTATATTTTGAATATATCTGGCGCTTTAAGAGTCCAAGTTGCTATCTTGATAGATTTATTTTGATGTGGGATAGAGAGCTGAAGAAACAAAACTATCATACAACCTAAATTATAAATACATGCTTGACGTGCCATAAACAGATTTGTCCATTAATCAGCATACCGTCATAATCGGATTAGAAGTAAGTATATATACATGCTTGACATGAAGGAGAATACTATACAACGGAGCACTCGTCCGTCAATATCGTGGAAGCACGCACGAACACCAGTTGCTGCGTGTATTTCAGGAAACAGTCTGTGTTCTTTGCTAATTATTTCTCTCTCCTCAGGAATGAATTTGCTTATTGTATCAATTTCCAAAATATGATTGTTCAATTCAGTTTATTTTGTCATTCAGATTTATGCGCAATGTATCCTCCATAACATCATATAATAATATGCAATTCCGTGGCAGCACGAAGCAAAAATAAACCCCAACAAATAAAAGGTAACTAAAATGTTGAAATTAAGAATAATGAATCGAAGATTTGTGCATCTATATAGTGTTTTGCATTTGTATGTCGAATTTTCACCATTTTGAAGAATTAGGTGCAATGTCAATGTAAAATTCTATAAAGCAAATTCCGCTACTTAGGATGTTCGCTTGAAATTAATGCTCGAACAAAAAGGCATAGGAACGTTAATAGTCTGATTTTATGGGCTCGTTCGTTGTTTACTGTTTGATAGGACATGCAAACGAACGTTAATAGTCTGATTTTATGGGCTCGTTCGTTGTTTACTGTTTGATACGACATGCAAACGAACGTTAATAGTCTGATTTTATGGACTCGTTCGTTGTTTACTGTTTGATACGACATGCAAACGAACGTTAATAGTCTGATTTTATGGGCTGGTTCGTTGTTTACTGTTTGATACGACATGCAAACGTTAATAGTCTGATTTTATGGACTGGTTCGTTGTTTACTGTTTGATACGACATGCAAACGAACATCGAGTTTCATCGTTAATAGTCTGATTTTATGGGCTGGTTCGTTGTTTACTGTTTGATACGACATGCAAACGTTAATAGTCTGATTTTATGGACTGTTTCGTTGTTTACTGTTTGATAGGACATGCATACGAACATGAGCTTCATCTTTAAGGTCCCTTTGTATAAATAGTTCAGTTTATGACTTCTTAGTGTTTCCAACCATGTTTACTTCCTAACCGATTTTTATTTTAAGTTTGTTCTCAGTTTCCTAGAATATATTCTAGTTTAATTGATCCAGACCATTGCATACTATTTCTATAATAAACAATCTCAACAGAAAAAAAATTGTTCCGTTATTGTTGTACCTTTTCATTTTCTATTTTCCATTAAAGAGATTGAAAAATCGTATTAAACATATGCAAGGAGACGAAGTTCTATTCCGAATGTATTAATTCTTCAGTAAGTAATATCACGACATGTTTCCATGTTTTTACACAGTGCTTACAAGTTTGTAATAGTTTAAAGTGGGGATGTTTGGGATGAAACTTTGTGCAACCTACGTGGAATTTGGTTTCTATCCTTGAATGTAGAAAAGTATGGTTTGAAGAAGTAAGACCGTAGAATGAAAAGCAAAGAAAAACTGATGCTTTTAGAAAATGTTCATGACTGTAACGGACTATTTTGTTATTGTTGGGGTTTTTCTTGCTGGGTTTATTTCATTTTTTTTTTTGGAGGGAGGGGATGGGGGGGTCATTGATAAAATAATCCTAAAGTTACTATTATCCAGGACACAGTTATCGCTAAACTCCTGTTCATTGTCGTACGCGACCAGATTTGCTCGCTCTTCTTCGCATACAACCATAACTTGATGAAAGTCAAAAATTTCTTTATGTAACTCTAAACAGTAAGTGCTCGACCCAGCTTGATAGTAGCCTGTATCACATCCATACTGCTAATAAATTTAAAAACAAACAACTCTTTAAATACTCTAGGAATATTTGGATTTTACTTTCGAAGTCAGATCAGCTGATGCTTTCTATCACATAAAAACAGAAAAAGGGAAGTATAAATGTACATTATGCGGAGAGCATATAATCTACACCACTGCCCCTACCGCCACCACCACTCAAACTAGTCAGCCAAGAATTACAAAACTCATATAGTTAATAATGCAAGCACATAAAACATGGAGCAAAATTAAATTATGTACATGCTTTATCGCCGAAGAAGTATCCTACAAGACAAAACCACGAAACGTAACAACTGCCAACTACAACACTATCACTGCAATGACTATTCAAATCTAATTTACTAATATGGGTAGGAAAATTAAGTAAACATTGCCCTATGACTGCTGAGTGCAATACGTATAGAGTAAATGGAGGAAAACAAAAAAGGGAGGTGAGAGTTTAAATGAAGAAACTTCCATAGTTAGTGTAAATTTTAACTCCAGATATTAAATTACATACAACACTTGATAGGTAGGTGGGTAGGAAGGTAGGTTGGCTTAAATGGGTAGATTTGTAGATAGATAAATACATTCTTTACCAATGTAATACATCCAACCAGATGTTGTCTTTTCATTGTCCGGAAGTGCCCGTTTGCAAGAGAGGGGTGCCATGCAAAGATGTCTATGTGAATGATAGAAGACAGATTTACAGGAGGAGCCGTCGGCGCAGTTCAGCAGACATATCCCAAATGTGGAAGAAGTTTTGTTCCATATCACCACTAATGTGTTCAAATGGTCTTGGTGATAAGTATCTAAGGACAAATAGAATCATTTTTTCCAGGACTGTAATCCACAACAATCCGACCACAGGAAAATAAATGACACAATTTAGCATACTTTTGTCAAAGGTCAACACATATCCAATGATGTGTTGTCTTATTATACACACCGTAAACTTTTAGTATTCTTGGAAAACGAATGGCATCTTCTGTATGATTCTCTATACAAATAATATGAAAAATTAAAATTTCTGGCAACATCTGACTTTCCCTACAAGGGTGTTTCACTTTTGGTCAAATATATCTAAGGACCAATAGTATCCTTCTTGCACTACTAAAGTCCACAATGATCCGTCTAAAGGAAAAGGAAGTACATAATTTAATGTTCTGCAAAGGTCAACACATGTCCAGTGATGTGTGCACATTCGCGTCCTAGCTTATGTTATTTTATTAATAGTTTAGAAACTCTAATGTTTGAGTATTCTTGGAAAACAAATGGAACGTTCTATATTAATGACTGAACAAATAATATGAATGGAATATTCTATGTAAGAGACTTTATAAATACGATCAAAGCTTATTAAGCTTTTGACAACATTTGTGTTTTTGTTACTTGGTCACATAACTGTTGAAATCAGCAGTGATATAAGCACTGAAAGTTTTAGGGACAAAAGTGCATCTTTAACATCCAGTTGTGTTATTATTGACAAACACTGAAGGATTGCACCAAAATCAAATTAATACTTAAGCTGTGTCTGTAACTTGAAGCATCAAATCCGAAATTCAAATTCAAATTCAAATTCATTTGTAAGCAGAATATTGAACGGAACAAACATCGAGTAGTTAAGTCTCTCAAACCATGATGCAGTTGAATCCACATAAAATGCACTAGATTTAATCTGAATCCAAGTAATGTTCCACCAAAGTTTCTAACGCTGTCTCAGCGACAGACAAACATTAAAGATGCATTTTAAGCTGACAAATAGAACCAAGGTTTTAAGGCCAATAAAAATATCACTGGTTAGTTCATTTTAAGTATTAGCTAGCTACAGAAGCAAATATGTGTGCCTTCTAAGTTACATCGATATGGTACATGTAAGGTGCTAAATAGCTCAATTTCGTATTCGTTCTACGGAATAATTATATTGCATGATCCTAGGAACTGCACACTGAACCATGGAAATGAAAGGCGATAGTATCAATTAGTACCAGCTTCAAGCAGCATCTGTTTTCCCCAAATTAAGCGTTTTCAGATAATGTATTTTCCATGGTTTTGGAACAATAGCTTTTGCACTGAAAACATTGCAGGCACTAAATTTATTTATGAAACTAAATAAATTACTGCTTAGAGTTAATTTTAGCGGCAGAGATGTCTTGGCTATAAAGAAGAGATGGAAATTAAATCTCATACAAGGCGATCACCTTACATAATTCGCTCAAAGTTACAATTAATCTTTTCGAAATTGCCCAATCTTATTTCAGTATTTAGCATAAACACTGAAAAATCTAAAGCGGTCTGGATTGCAAGTGGAATAGGAAGTTATATCTAACGCGGTCTGGATTGCAAATGAAAAAGGACGTCCTGTCTTGGTTGAAAGTGTAATAGGAAGTAATGCCTAAAGTAATCTAGAACACTACTGGAATAAGGTGTCATGTCCAAAGCAGTCTGGGTTGCTAGTGGAATAGGAAGTGATGTCTAAAGTAATCTAGAACATTACTGGAATAAGGTGTCATGTCCAAAGCAGTCTGGGTTGCTAGTGGAATAGGAAGTGATGTCTAAAGCAGCCCAGATAGGTGGAGGAAACGGACGTCATATCTTCAGCGTTGTTTACTGTTAGTGGCATAGGAAGGCATGCTTAAAGCAGTCTAGATTGAAAGTGAAATATGAAAACGTGTTAGGTTTTGTTCAAAACATAATAGCAATTCTGATCCACCTGTATTTATTTACATGACAATAGATTGTTTCAACAAACTTAAAATAATACTATGAAATTAAATATTATAACAAACATATTTAAGCTGTAATCATTTTAATGGCCTGTAAGATAACACACTCTATTTCGCAGTATCAAATATTGCCCATTTTAACTGACTTTATCAAATCATATTTATAATATTTACTCAGCTAGATTCTCCTTTCAATAAGTTTGACTGGAATAGGGCAAGAAAGAGATTTATTAAAATGAATGTTGTTTTTAAGGATTAACATGAAGATGGCAGACACACAGTGAATATTAACATTTTCAAAGATGCCCTTAAATTAACTTGAACCAGAAATATAATTCCTTCTGAACCAAAATTGAAAAAAAAAACATATACTTTAGCTGCACTCATTTCCCATGTAGGCACTCTTTATAATGGGTATGTATGTATGTATGTATGTATGTATGTATGTATGTAGCCTAAAGTGGAAGATCTTAAAGTTTTTGAAAGGTTTATACAAATAAAGGATTATTGTAACAATTAACAAATCTTTAAAATGTTGTGTACAAATTGGTTTCATAATCGCATTCGTTCAAAAATGTCAAGAATTTCACCAGTGGTCATGACCTTGACCTTTTCTAATTGAGATCACCTAAAAACCTTCTGTCCCAAAAGTTTTTAAGTATTACGGATATTGTCCATGTAATTTGTGTCAATCTACAAGATTGTAGTGATCATTTGTAAACAACATTTTACATTGCTAGATTTTGTCCATGATTGTGGGTTTGTACTGTATGATTATATTTGCAATCATGTTTACATGGCCTTTAGACCTTAGGAGGCTCTATTAAGATACCTTGTTTACGAATTTCATTGGAAAATGACTCACACCCTGGTAATTGTTTGCTTAATATATTTATGTAAGGCTGTTTACATCATATATATATATATATATATATATATATATATATATATATATATATATATATATATATATATATATATATAATGAGATGGCAACAAAAAACATTAGATTAGAGAATATGAATTATAAGAGTAAATATTAACACAAATTTTAGTTAGAGAATATATACTAATCTCTTTAAGCTATTTTAATGTAGCTGTGTTTGGATCGTACGTTTAAAGCTTAGCATCAGGTTGTCATGAAATGATACCGTATGTTTGCTTAACATGATTAAGCAAAGGACTAAAGCACAAAGTGTATATGATACACTGTTTATGTTATATGCAAAATGAGATATTAAGCATGTTCCAACAACAAGTATGGAGAAAAGGGCCAGTTCGAACTCCACGCCTAAAAGAATAACAAGTGTCAGAAGTACAACAGGATGGGTTAACAGACAAATAATTAAACACAGTTCTCGAGGCATAATCATTCATTCCCTGCGCATGGACAAGGCGCCGAGTTGAATTAGTAGGCTACGACAACAGCCCGACAATTTAGAGTGTCAGTGTAACACCAACGCGGTTTTAATAAAACCAGCCAGCAGTTTACCAGGATTGTATTTATATCTGTGGTGTTGACGGCTGACTCGCCGTAATGTGATATTGTCGCAAATGTTGATCCGCTTTGCGGATGGGTCAGATCCCTATTGTTGTTTGTTAAATCCGAGTAATGATCCTGTTGTATATTGGCCGCTAAGATCAATAAACAATTTGTTTTTAATGTTATTCTTGCTCGTAACGTGTTATAATTCGGAATCATCTCAAAATTACCAGATGATATACCGCTGCTTGCAACGGTTATAAAATACTTTATTGTTTTGTTCATATCTGTTACGTTTTGGCACCTTGCGGTATCTTAACAGATTTCCAGTCGACGAAGCAATTGGTTTTCAACCGGAACGTAAAATCATCATTGACGTTAGTTTTAACATTTGCCATAGAGTGCCAGACAGTAGCAGATACTAATCCGATCTCATACTGATCAATTCCAAGTTAGTAACAGGGTTATAAAAAACTGAAAAGTTTGCGCTGTTCGATGTTGTCTGAGACGAATGAAGTAGCAACGTCACCGACATTTTTATTTGTTATTCGTAAATTAAAACTATGAACACGGTGTTAGCTAATCAAGTCGCTGTGTAACACATAATACTCGTCCGTCATTAAAGAGCCGTTTGATCGTAGATGATCAAGTATTTCAACTATTTCATTTTCTATTTCTGTGCTAGTGTTTCCAGCTTCCTTCGATGAGATTAGCAGCATCAATCAATAATATCAGCTGCTGAATTAAAGATCTTTAATCCTTTTCCAGATAATATAAGTTTCTCACGGCTGTTGTCATAAAATTTAAACAATCTAGCAAAATTCCGTGATTTGTCATATGGTTGTGGTCTTGTCCTAAAAGCTTCAGCTGTTGTAATCATAAGATTAGCAATAATTTCGTCACGCATTGATGTTGTTGTTGTTGCTGTAGTTATAGGGTTTAACGCCATTTTTCAGCACAAGATAGGCTATACATGGCGGCCAGTTTAAATGGTGGATGAAGAACCCGGGAAAACCCCAGAGAGAACCACCGACCCAAGAGAAGCTACTGGCAAGCTTTCTCACATACCCACATTAGTCTAACCTTAGACTAGAACCCATGCAGGCAGAGGTAAGATAGCAGTGATCTGTAGCGGTGAGCGCTTTAGACCACTCGGTCACTCGGGGCAACATTCATTGCTGAAAGAAAAAAAATCCCATAATTTCTTTTTCGTCTTTTACTTTAAAAACGTCTTTTCAGCTTTTTACGATATTCATCAATTTTTTGCATTTCATCTTTAAATTTTTTCGTATTTTTCACTTGCCCACGGGCGAACATTGTTAAGATTTCGATATTCATCATCAACATTACCTACTACAAATTTTTTTAAGTTTGTCATCTAAGCTTCGGAAATATCTTTATTTTCGGTAGCAATTTCTCCTTGATGTAACCTTATTTCATCAATTCTCCTTTCTATTTCTTCAGGATCACCAATTCGCTCAACAATGTCCGCAGCAACTGTTCGTTGTCCTTCTTCAAGTAATCCTCGCAAACCATTTTTTTTTTATTTTTCTTTATCTTCCGGTGATACTTTATCGATGCCGGGTTGTTTGCCAAGTACAGACTCGGTGATCGGTTTGAAGAATCTTTCGGTTTCTTCTGCTGTTTGTTGTTGTCCAGCACGCTCTTGCTCAACTTTTTTTCTTAAACGCAGATCTTGTTGCCTTACATTTCTTTAAAAGATTTATCCGCGCCGTTTCCATTGTTGTAAATAACACATTAATTTTATACTTCTTTACAATCTAAGAACTTGTCACTTCCACGTTGAACATATGCTTGGTATCTCTGGCAAGTTTATTGAATAAGAAAAACCTGTGATTACCATGTTGGCCTCATGATACAGCTCAACAAATCTGTCCCTGAAAACATCACCGCATTGTTCTCGTGATATATTATGCACGTCAATATTGTCCAGTCCATTAAACAATATAAAACATCCCGTATTTCTTCTGATACAACGATCAACGTTATAAAAGTCCTAGGCAAGATAAATTGCATTACCTCTTCGATTTCTCGACAATGAAAAGTAAGATTTGATCTTGTCCATCTCAGCATTACTCAACGGAATATCATCAAAAACGATAATTTTATGTTCGTCCGAGTCTAGCTCGGCTACAGGAACAAGATCTTCAGGTGTCCTTATAACAAATATATCTTCGCCAACACCAAGTTCATTTTTTTAGTTTTTCGTTGTACTGGTTCAGTAACTCATATTTGTCGTGCTGAGGACTAATCGTATAAAAGTACACCCGATCGTAGCTGAATATGTCGTTGAATAGCAAATTCATTAACAAGTTTGTTTCGCCAGATCCAGTACGTCCTACTATCAGTTATTGACAATATGGTAACTCAAAATTGTGTTTATTTTTATTACTCGTTCTGTGCCAAAGTTTATTATGCACATTTTATATAACATAAACATAAAATTTTATCCCTGATAATTTTACCAGCAGCATAAAATAACATGAGCTACTACACGAAATTTGGTATATTAGTAAGTGGTTCATCCGGTGAAACAACTGCAACAACAACAGATGTTGATCTGACAAATTATCTAAAAACGGTCCGGTGTTACAATGACTGGCAGCCTTATCATGTCAGGACAACGAGTGTTAGATATAGAAACGACATATCCTCCTGTCTACGTTAATAACACACAGGCGGTAAGTTATAATCAACTAACTACAGCTGTATCTGAAATCTTTCACTTCCTGGCAGAACAATGACCGGCAACATCAACATGAACAACAGCAAGATAACAAGTCTAAGCACATAATATCCGCGAAACAACGCTGATATCACAAAAGCTGTAAGTTATAATCAACTAACCACAGCTGTATCTCAAAAACTTCCACTTGCAGGTGGCATAATGACTGGCGATATAAGCATGACATGCAAGCGAATAATAAACCTGGAAATAACTTATCCGCCGTCTAATAAAAATCTTTCTCAGGCGGTAAGTATCAACCAAGTACGGTGGCAAATTTAACAATAAGCAGATCTGGTGATTTTGTGCCAGGTACTTTTTCATGTGGTAAGATAACAGGACTACCAACAGACTTTCCTCCGAGCGGAGAATCAGATGCAATTTCCTAGAAAGGCGGTGGCAAAATATCTGGGCCTGAAGCAACCCCCGAGAGTCTCTCCAAACTGGAGAATTTTCCTGCTCTCTGAATCTCAGGATTTGTGTCACATCTCCAGAGGTCGAAGACCAAGATCTCTTCATCCTCCGACTCCTGAGTCGACAAAACCCGAAAGAACGAAGAAACTCCGTTTCAGCCATTCCTCTGTATTTTCCACATCTGCAGACGATGTCGGGCTGCTAAGCACATCAGCATTGCCATGAGGCAATGGCCAAGGTGTCCATGGCAGCATAAATGGGAAGGAAAATTCACTTCCATAATCGGATGCCCTATATCCCGTATGGATTAAAAGGGATTATTGGGAGGAGAGGGGATGCCGATATAATCCGTTTCCAAATACGGCACATATATGAAGACTACCAGTCCCCAGCAGGTTCATTGTCAGCCTCGTGGAAGGAGGGTCTCGATCCGCTCCCCGTATCAACGTTGACCAGTATTCGAAAACAAATATTAAGTGAGAGATAACCGATGACCAGTGCCCAGTCACCAGCTCTTGACTGGTTAGGAGGCTCTCTTCTGACGGGGGATCCCTCCTCAGATCGTATATAGCGAAAGCGCATCTCTTTCCTTTGAGGGTTATTCTATCCACCTGTCATCACATGTGCTATGGACTCAGAGAGTGCTACTCCTCCCTCATGGGAGTAGGGCGCATGAATCATTCTTTTCCATCACTGGGGCCGATCTGGTGACGGTACCACTCCTCCCTCAGTGCGGTGGAGGGAGGCACAACTAGCTCTCTACCTTGGTAGTTTCTCCTTCAAAATTTCTTTCTTCAAGGTTCCAGACCTCATTCGACCATAAACAGCAGAATGGATACCCATATGTTAGTTGACAATTTATGCAAGCAAAGCCGGTGGATGCTTATCCCCAAGGCATGTTTATGCTCAATTAATCCCATATTCAGCAAAACCTAAAATATTTGAAAAGAAGAAACAAATAATCAAAACTGCTGATTATAGTATTTCTGAACCATGTAAGACCTGTAGTCAAACACCATCGAACATGAGTAATACTACACCTGTATGGTGACGAGTGGTTTTGAAACCATCGAAACACAATATTAAAGTGAATAAAAATAAGCAGAGTGCAATTCCGACTAAATACAACTGATAAAGAATGGTGTGAGTAACACGAATACACTTCTGAAGACAATGTTGGTGTGAGACCCTAAGAGAATCTTTAAATAAATATATAAAATTTAGTCAATGAATCATCACACCAGATGTTCTCAAAATATACCGGTATACAGACTAAATGGAGGTCATAAACAATTTCAATATTTAATGCGGACACTATGCCTACCCATAATTCCTGAAAGAAATCCAAAAATAATTTAATTGTGACTGAACTATGAACAATTATGTTACACTTGTACCAAAGAGAAAGGGAAACATAATGAGCACTGCTGACAACTCTGAACAACATATACCTAAAACCTCTGGAGGATGTAAACTATGTTAAAGACTGAGGGTGTGCACACTTGTATTATATGGAAACCATGTCAAAATGCTAAAATTTTCATCAAACGGGATTAAATTTTTCTCATACATTAGGGTAATGTCTGTTCCAGAAAGGAAAGCAATACAATGCAATAACAACAGGTAGTGAATTACCAATATTAGCATAAATATACCTGTGTTAACTTGATTTTTGTTTCTTCTTAGAGGCATAGGAATAATGCACAAGTTCAATATACTACATCATTTAATAATAATAATAATAATAATAATTATTATTATTATTATTACTATTCTTATTATTATTATTATAATTTTACACATTGAGTTCATATTACATCTGTCAAGCACAGTGTATTTATAAATGGAAGAACAATAACCACAAAACCTGATTTTATTTACAGTTTATTTTGTTTATTGGAGGGGAGGGTACTGGGGGGTTTGGGGCAGTAGGTTTTGGAGGGGGTCATTTTTAGGATCTTTTGGGGGGCAGTATTTTTTTGTGCGATTTTAATGGCACTTTTATCATATTACTAGCCATCATGCCATGACATTGGAGCTTGTGCCTTTCCCAATGACAGACCGAGGCAGCTAACCTGGGCTGGGCTGGGAAAGTATTGGAACTGTGACCTTTAGATTATAAGCATTTTTACATTAGAAATTGGGGGCCCCAAGTGGCCGAGTGGTCTAAAGCGCCCTCCGTTACAGATCACTGCCATCTCACCTCTGTCTGCGTGGGTTCGAGTCTCAGATTCAGCCAATGTTGGTATGTGAGAAAGCTTGCCAGTAGCTTCTCGTGGGTCGGTGGTTCTTTCCGGGGTTTTCCTGGGTTCTTCCTCCACCATTAATACTGGCCACCATGTATAGCCTATCTTGTGCTGAAAAATGGTGTTAAAACCTACAACAGCAACAACAACATTTGAAATGAAACCAAAATATGAATTACAAATACACATGTACTTTGATCTATGCTCCTTGAACATTCTAAAACATGCTAGGTGATGCATGTACCAAGGGCAGCCAGGTGATGCGTGTACCAAGGGTAGCCAGGTGATGCATGTACCAAGGGCAGCCAGGTGATGCATGTTCCAAGGGCAGCCAGGTGATGCATGTACCAAGGGCAGCCAGGTGATGCATTCACCAAGGGCAGCAAAGTGATGCATGTACCAAGTCAGGTGTCAAGCCCACTTGTAAAAGCATTACTGAAGTGGGCCATATGTTTGTAAATGTGGATAATTTTAACAAACAATGAGAATCTCATGATATTGGAAAATGTACATCATGACTGTGTGCTCAAAACAAATGCACAATTTTAAAACTATCAAAAAGAAAACAATTGAGGGTGTCAATATTTATTTAAATATGTCTCTAAATTGCCAATTAACAAAACCACATGTAAGTACTCTGATGAAATACCATTTCAAAATGACTTTCCATTTAAAAGGATAAGTGAAAACAAGTGATTTCAAGATGGCTGTAAGATCAGTACAACTTTAATTTATAACAAATCATTACAAGAAGCCTTTCTGTGAAAATGACATTCTGATATGGCCATTCATTCTGAAGTATTGATAGTAAGATTTTCAAGCTGCAGCAATCGTAAGAAATCATCTGGTGAAAACTGAGAAGTAGTGGTAACAAGATTTTCATAATTGACCTCAGATCAGCATTGTTTTCACCAGGAACAACCCGACACCATATGAAGGCTGAAAACCCATGTCAATATGACTTTCTGTTAGGAGGAGTAGCAACAAGATTTTAATTATGGCTTCATTAACAGCCATATTGGACATCTGATCAGGCCAACCAGACATCACAAGAAGTCTTCTGCTATAAACCCATGACCATTCATGTAGGAGAATGGCAAAAAGATATTCAAGATGACCACTGTGGCAGCCATACTTGACATCAGATAAGTACCAATTTCATTTAGGACAAACTAGACATGTTCTCTTTTTACCAAGTGCAAGCCATCCACAAGGTTTTGGTAACTGAAGATGGTGAAGAAATAAAGTTATTATGTGGAAACCATTTTTCTTCACTCAGTCACACTGATCTTCATACTTAAGTTTTCATATTCAAAATCAACAGGATTCTTCCTTACCCTATGAGCAAAAAAATAGTTTCAACCAGGACTGTGGTGCAGAACTAATTTTATTGTGTGTAAACCATTTTTCTTCTTTCAGTCACAGTGATCCTGACCTTTGACCTTTTGACTCGAACACCAAAAGACACTTTTCTGGTTATAAGTGCAAGTTATCTATAGAACTCTTTAATGTGCAGTAACCATTTTCCCTTCTTTCAGTAACAGTCATTTTGATTTTTGAGGTCTTGAGCACAAAATAAATAGGTTCCTTCCTAACAACAAGTGCCAGCCATCCACAAAGTTTGATAACTGTAGGTGGTGGAGAACTCAAATTATTGTGCAAAAATGAAACAAGTAACAGATGGATGGACAAAGGGATATTCTAAAATAATATACTCCGTCTTATGGTGTCCATATCAAAACAATATAAAGCTGTAAATAAACAACATGACAAGATGTGGATGCAGATAGACATTTCATTTACATCAAAGACGTCTATATTTTTAATTTAAAAATATGACTAAAAGTGTAAAGGACACTTATCTACAACTGTATGACTGTCAGATTAAGAATACAATAAATGGACAAATTATGTAGTACAATTTATTTACAATACTTTACATGGCTTACTGAAAAATACAAAAAAGTAAATAATCCATACATCTATCATCTTGCGAGCAAGGATGTCTCGAAAAATACAAGACATAACATCTCCAGTGAAACTTACCTCATACCTTTTAACCACCCCATTCCTCTGCTAATGTGGTAAATCTGATAACAATTCAATCATGTAAGGATAGTATAATATAGCCCCTTTATAAAGTTCTCAGCAATTTATTGTGTATCTGACCTTGACCTGGACTCATCATCCCCAAAGAATGCAGTATGTACAATGTTGGACTAGTTAGAAGTCTAATACCTGTCGTCAGACATATAATGCATGCACCCTCCTCGTCCCAAGTGAAAACTGCTACATGATCTTTCGCCTTTTGACCTCCATAACAGTGGTGATATTTATATCCCATTATACACATCTTTACTTTGTCAAATGTCAGCTCATCCATGGCAATAATAGACGGTGCTGTTAGATACATAAACTTTAAACACTGACCACCCATCTAAAATTTAATTACATCACACCATGTGAATTTGACCAATGAGCTCCTTGGTAATCATCTTCCAGGGACATACCCACTTCCCCACCTGCATATGTGGAAAATTTCTAATGATGATCCCCTGATGAAATTTTTAAAACCTTTAAGCATCTGACACCAGACAGTCGGGCTCACACTGTACTTCTATTTCTCACCCATGCGACAGAGAAATCTAGCTGTTTTGCTAACCTTACTTTTCTTATCTCAGTCTGGTTATCTCAGTCCGGTTGTCTCGGTCTAGGTGTCCCCGCGCTAGGGACTACTTTTAAAAAATAAACCTTTGTTGTCTTCTGCTATGCCTGACGTAGTTGTTCTAAAATCAAACAACAATGACAACAACAACAACAAACAAGCAAATATATAACAAAACAACATAGTAACTTAAGGACTCTCCATTTTTGAGAAAACACCATACAAAACATTTCTCTCGAGACAGACACATGCACGCACACGATGTTGAGCTTTTTGGTATTACGATAGTTCGTTCCACACAGCATAGTCAGTTTTATCCTATCTGCAAGCCTGACTCAATAAATTTTCAGGTCAGCGTCATTAAATGTAGCTAAAGCTACCTAACTAGTTTTAAATACTTCGTGTGAAACAAATTATATACTGTTAGCTACATTTAATGACGCTGACCTGAAAATTGACTGTGCTACAGACAGGATAAAATTCTCAATGCTGTGCGAAATGCACTATGACAGAAAACACTGATCTATGCACATAGCCTATAGACCTACACACTTCATATTCTTCCAACGCTGTTAACAACTACAGAAAACTTAGTAACAGCCTGAAATGTGTTATGTCAAACATGCTTTATTCTATTTTTGTTAAGCATCTCCATTGCACCCCAGTTGAATCAAAAATATACCTAAAATATTTAATGACAAATAATGCACTTACCAGCCAGAAGGAATCATTTATCCGTCAACACATTAATCTGTAAGCAAATTTCACTGCAACACTTGCCATATTTCCAAGAGAGAAAAATAAATTTTCAACGAATCAGTGAACTTGAAAGTTTAGCACATGGTTATCAACTGGGGTCCGTATTTGGAGGGTCTTTTATACACGGAGGTACTTTTACAATCAATATTAATTACAACACAAGTATGTCACAAACAGTTTCACCTCCTCTAAAGATACAGTAGTGATAGTGACACGGATCTCTAATTACCCGCGAATAACC